>VMBQ01001576.1:0-88603 GCA_007657795.1 Dreissena rostriformis
TCAATCTCCTAGCGATGGTTTTATCCGTATTTGATCCTGAACAGAGCTAAAAAAAGTCAACTATTTACAAAAAGTTGTTAACAGACGGACGGACGGACGGACGGACGGACAGACAGACAGACAGACAGACAAAAATGTGCGTTTAAATTCCTATACAAATGTGTTAATATCAATATTAAAATTAGTTATATCCTCAAGTGAATTACTGAAACCATAGTCATCAATTCAAGCATTTTGTTGACATTAAACATCCAATAACGACAGCCTTTGTGATATTCTGAAAAGGCCAAGTGATATATGGTTTAAATAATAATATTTGTAGATCTTCATATCTTACACAAATATTTAATGACACGGAACAGTTGCGTACATCGAAAGTACATTTAAAACGGAACGGTTTAAGTGGAAATGAACAGTGTAACATGAAACTTCTTGTTTGTTAAATAAGGTTGTAATTTTGACGTATTCAACATACCTTCGACGTGTGTACATACATAAAATATTATCAAGCTGTTATTGACATGTAGCTCGCGTTTACATAAAACATATTTTCACAGCAACCAATACTTAAGTGTTGTTTAAAAATTAAACTAACATAATAAACGACGTTTAAATCTCTTTATGTACAGACAGCTATTACCGGTAAATTTTCTATAGAAGCCTATAATAGTAGAGGTAGCTATATTTCATATACGTCGCTAAGTTCATTCANCGTTTACATAAAACATATTTTCACAGCAACCAATACTTAAGTGTTGTTTAAAAATAACACACACATAATAAACGACGTTTAAATCTCTTTTTATGTACAGACAGCTATTACCGGTAGATTTTCTATAGAAGCCTATATTAGTAGAGGTAGCTATATTTCATATCCGTCGCTAAGTTCATTCAGATAAATTTGGTCAAGGTAAGTGAGTCAATAACAAATAATTTTATGAACTACATATTAATTTTATCCAATTTCACAGTAACACTGAGTACAATCTAAAACTCACGTTCGGGGAGTCCAGGAGAACGTTGTTCATAACTCCGCTGACGTGATGGCCTTGGCATTTCTGTTTTAAATGAAAGGTATATCGACGAAGCATGTATAAATTTTAATGTTGAAATTCTTCATGGCCTGAATATTGAAAGAGAGCCTACTCGACCATCGTTGAAAACACGTACAATGAGATCAAAATACATGTATGAACAATGATATTTGGAACCCAACTAATCACTAGGTACAAACAACTTTAAATTGTGATATTCAATTGTTACTTATACATATTTGCATATTTATCAAACATCCAAGGTCACAATACATAGATCATTAGGTGGAACAAACAAGGCCTCTATATAAACTCGAAAGAAATGGCAATATTTACTTACCCCTTAAACACGTGTGTATATTCCTTTTAAAGCTCGATAATTGAATTATATTCGTGTACGATTTAACACTACAATAGTTTATAAATGCGTACAGGGACGTTTATGCATAGTATTATAATGTAGATTTTCCGGTTTCCGTTTCACCACTTTCTATGTACGTAATTTAAACATCATGTCACTTAATAAAAAGCGCAATGTTAAATAAACACACCATTACAAACGCTTGGTATACCACGCTTTGAAATATATTCATTTGTACCA
The DNA here is from genome assembly GCA_007657795.1 of Dreissena rostriformis. Taxonomy (NCBI): domain Eukaryota; kingdom Metazoa; phylum Mollusca; class Bivalvia; order Myida; family Dreissenidae; genus Dreissena; species Dreissena rostriformis. The sequence continues at coordinate 1,636 of VMBQ01001576.1, forward strand.
GCCAAACTTTTGCCGACAGAGAGCGTGTTGTCAGACAGATTTACATAATCTCGGTTGTTAAATTGTGAAGTTGCACACAACAAAAGTAGTTTGGATCGATGATATAACTTGTTTAATACATTTATACTCTAGAAATTTCAGAATAGTGGGCCGATGTTTGATAATATGCAAGATTTATATGTTCAAACCTTAACGTGGTTGGATTTATATTCACAGTGAACATTTTACAGAAATAACGGGAGCCACAACTAGTGGTTTATTATTATTATTATTATTATCACAATTACTCAAATGATGCTAATTGTATGTTTTTTAGCAATCTATAGCCTCAATTTTCCAAACGATTAAACCTCGTGATATCATTAAAGGAATCTTGGCGTCCTTCACATTTCATGAAAGCTACAAGAGGCATACCATCCCCGTACACCATTTCACAAAGCGAGGGAACTTGCTGAGTATATGTAGTTTTTAAAAATATTGTTGTGCCATGACCTCTGAACATACACTTCCCGTTAAGATACTCGTTGAATGAAGTCCGAGATGCAATGATCATGTGAGAGGATAACGTTAAATATGACAAAACAATCATCGCCATCATTGTGACTGTTGAAAAACAATTCGTCGTTTGATTGGTTTGATTAACTTCCTGAATTGGACAAGAAAACCAATGAGATGTCTCATTAATAAATGAGCACACAATTTTGATAGCATAATGCTGACATAACATCCCATGGTCAATCAAGAAGCGTAGCTTAAATTGTTACGTTAACATGGGTTCAAATGATGCTCATACTGTTGCGTCGCGTGGGCGAATAATGAACACAGATTCTCTTCATTGACAATCCTGTGCTACACGGGCTGGTGATCTAAATTATGACTGCTTTCTCAATTTAATAAAATTAGCTACGGTGATGTTTAAATACTAGTATATGTTGCCTTGTCAATGATAATTTATTTACCTGTTAATTAATAGGATTATTGGCTCAGTTATATCACCTACTCATTAGTTTGAATAAGCAGCTTTTAAAGCAGCATAATGCATGCTTTGTCAAATCAGCCACCGGTGAGTAAACTTCACTTAACGTCAGCATTGCCGGGATAAAGCTTTCACGCGTGGACCAATGACATCATTTTGTTCATAAACATGACGTCATTGGATGTGTTTCCTTTGTGTGAGGTAACTTCAGCCATGTTTGTTGATTTTGTTGGAAGGAAATGACCTGATTTCTTGAGAAAATTATGGGCCATATAAAAACGGGTATGTGTTGATTATATATATGTTTGTTTGGCTCGTAATGAATACACGAACCACTCGTGGTTCAAGTTTTCTAAGCATCGCTAAATAAACTTCTCTGTATTCAACATTAATCTAGTATTCTCTATTAACCTCCGACAAAGGATTTGTTGTTTTAATATTTTACATTGACGCTTTATTAATAACATGTGATGAATATAGTTACGTGTACATTAATATTAGAATTGACTCAGTTATTTGTCCCAACTTATCAATTATGAAGTAGTAGCTTTAAGATCCCTCAAAGAGCAAAACCTTGAGACAAATAGAATAAATAGACGAGTGTACGACTTTATTTGAATATGTGTGGTAGATACTTTTTACCGAACACAGTTCATAAGAAGCCTTAGTATGATATGTTTGATGATTTTAAAATAAAGAACCTTACATATATTTGTAAAAATGCAAAAATTGTGTATTATTTTAATTTTTTCTTACCTTTTTTGTTAAAAAATAAAGAGCCTTGTCTTAAATATGACATTCTCACAAAAATCATATCTTAGTAAAAATGCATTAAAATTGCCTTGTTATGTTGACGTTTGTGTATTTATTATTGATTTTTGACAATGAGATGAACATCTGTTCTGTTCTTTTCTATGATATCATCTAACACAAGAGCGCACCTCGTGTTAAACACACGAACATCATCCGTCATGGTAAAACCTTGCGATTACTGGTATAAATACACAATTCCTGGAAACACATTTTCAATCATATTTTCTTTTTAATGAACACAGTAACACTAACGTAAATATAACAACTGTTTTTCATATTATAGTTACACCAATGATATAAAAAATACTATGAGCAATATATAATATATGAGATCATACACATATTCAACAAAAATCTGTTCCAGAAAAAAATAGGCATATTTATTAATGAGCCTTTTGAATATATGTTCATACCAACTTTTAAAGATATTAATGTCCATGTTACAAAATATTAACAAAGAATGCATATTGCGGGCGTCTGCGAATTGTGTTTACCCCAAACGGGTTTATTTTCCTAGAGTGTGTTTTCGGTGAAATTTAATAAAAGAAAGTTCCAATTATGCACCCCTATTCCACTGGAACCGTTTATCCGGGGTATTATAGGCCGTTTTTGCCTCCGAATGACTCGGGTTCACTTTGTGCTCTTTAACTGTACAAGTTTTTGGGGTAGTATCCTTTTGTTGATTTGTTTGTGCGATCGCGTCTTACATTTTCTATCAACCGTTGTTTGAATCGCCTAAATTTAGATTCTTTCTTTCTTGAAGACCCTTGGTCCTCCTCCATATCCGGTGAAGGACAAGTACATGACTTTTGAGACTGTGTCATTGCTGCAAATATCAGGTTGTTTTAGTATATAAAAGACTCAGTGTATCTAAATATCTCTCATTATAAAAAACATAACAAGGGAAAAGCATAAGAGAAGACTGATTAAATTTTATTTGGTTTCAAGCAATTAAAATAAATTAAAACTATCATTTCTTACCAAACATTACAATACTAATTTAGTAAATTTACACAATAAAACAAGAATGACTATTCAACAATTTAAACAATCAAAGCGACTGTATAGTAATAGTTATAATTATTATTTTTCTTATTCAAATTATTATTATTATTGTACTTATTAATAATAATATTATTATTGTATCATCATCATTCGTGATCACCATCAAAACCAACAATAGGTACATAATCATCTAAGAGTCACTGTTAATATCGCCTCCGTGTCGCATATAGGAACGTCTCATGTGTTTAATATTAAACTACAAAATAAAGCGTTGGTCGTTAAACTCGCTTTTAAACATTTGGTAAATACAACGCTAAACTATAAACATTTCAATGCCACTCGTCATTGATATAATAATTATTTGGAGCGTGAACACTGGAATCCCATCTGATTACGTGACCCAAATATGATATCACAACATGTATGCTTGTATGTGTGTTAAAGGGGTATTTCCGTAACCAGTATTTGCCAAACTGTGCAATTATCATGTGCGAAGAAAACTTCGCACGATTTTATACGGTTTCAAACAGTTTAAAAAAAAATGGTATTCTTGATATGGGCGTTTAACATTTAAGTGAAGGATACACGGGTTCTAACTCTGCTATAAATTCATTTCAGGTATTGAACACGAACATTTGTTTGTGAATTAGCCCTGAAACCTGGCTGGCATTTAAACAATGGTTGTTATAACACATTTTTATTTGCACTTAACCTTTCTCTCACGTTCCTGTCGAAATGTATGAAAGAGCAAAAACAGTATATAAATTTAATAATAGAATCATTGAACGTGTAATACACTTATGAATAGTTTTAAAAGCCTTGAGCTAATTTTGTGACGTAAATCATCAGTAGATTCAGCTCTTTTCGCTAGTAGATATAGTATCTTAAGGCTTACCGTTCGAGATTAAATGAGCGGAGCTCGGCCATTACAGTTCTTGTCTACTGCAGCCCTATTGATAAGTGTACGGGTTGTGGATTAAAACATTGCTTCTTTCTAGGACCTTTTTGGGATAAAAGGGCGGAGCTTGGCTATGTATTCGTGGTCGGCATGTTTTCGCAGAGTCGCTTAACATATATTGCTTAACACAACACGGAACAAAATTCAATGAGCAAGAGGATACGCGAACTGATGCCAATGGTTCGAGAATTTATTCCCGAATGATTACCGATCGTTCTAAAATTGTGCGGAAACATTGCTGAAGAGTTTCTAATTGATTTGTTATCGACAGAATGCTACTATGCTGCCGATCTGAGAATAGTATAATAATGCCGAACTGCATATCGTTTGCTAGTGTGACACACCAACAGCGATTCTTAAGAAACAGACAATATAACATAAGCATTATTCTCGGAGTTGATTGACACAAATGCATTGTATTATGTTCGATAAACTATGATTGCATATTTGGAATAAGTAATTGTTTGTTTATAATCAGTTAGTTTTATTACCAAATAACCATGTGTTTTTATTAAGCGTCGAAAATAAGAATTGTTCATATTCATATTATGATTTACTTTGACTGTTCACGTGTGATAAATGTCAGTATTTGTACAATGACTAAACTCAATGGCATATCGCTCATTGTATTAATTATTTGACCATAAGACTTCGCTGAGATGTGTCATTCTTTATTGCAATGATGATGAAAATGAAAATTAATTCGCCAATTAACAACAGAAGTTGTGCACAAGTTGGTGTACATGTGCTATATGTACAATGTTGTATCATGTAGCTATGTAGCCTTACCAGTAAGGTCAGGACTATAAAGCACTGGGGTGTATTTACTACATAAGGAAGGATATAGCAATATACACAATATACTAGTTCTTTAGCTAGTATAAGTAACTTAATGTTTATTCTAAAGCAAGTAAAAGTAAGTTGATATATTTATTAGATAGCAAGTATAAGTAATTTAAAGTTTACTTGTTATTTGATATGAACAGATTTGCGGTGTCTATCAATCAATCTAATGATACGTGAGTTAATAGATCTCTAGAAGGCAAAATAATATTACCGTAAAAGCAAGAATGCGTGTGTAACAATGTCAATATATATTCACATATTAAGCGGGTTAAAATTTGTTATTCATGACGAGGAAATAAAAATTCACCAAAGAATGAGAACTACAGTTTATAAAGGCATATCCACAAATGTAATAGTAAAATCTTACAATACATAATGTGACGCTCGGTCGGTAGTACTCTCACGTACACATGTACTTAAGATAAACCTAAGATTGTGTAAATATGTGTAACAGTTCAATGCAATTATACAAATCTATGTTATCACGCTTACAGTGGAAAATCATTTAAACAAGCGTCCTGATAATTATTATGACAAGTCATTTCATGGTACACTTTGCACTACTGGTAAGCACTTGATAAAATTAACACGGATTGTTGTCATAGCGACATATGAACACAAACCTTTTCTATATGTCTGAAACTTATTTTGTCGTAGTTTTTGTTTGTAGTTGCAATGCTATTCTTTTTATGCATTGTGTAATTTTATAAATATATAACCTATTAATTAAATCATTTATATGAATGTACTTCTTAACTGAACTCACCTAAATATCGGTTGCAAAACAGCAGTCAGATAGTCCTAAATATCTTTAATAACGATCCCAGTGTCCCCAACAGAGTCTTTGTTTTGTTTAAATGTTTCACGGTAAAAGTTTTGTTGCCTTTTATTTAAGTAACTTTATTTGGCAATACATACAGATGCACGTTTCGATACGCATTACAATTTCTCGTTACATTTAAATTGTAGTCATGCAATATATTCAAAGCGTATATATAAAGTTATGTACAAGTAACAGTTATTCCAATCACAGTTGCGCTGACAGATAGAGACACTTCTCACTTCTCAGTCAACGATCGGCTCGTCAAAAATGGAGTCCTGAAACAGGTGCACATTACAAATATACCACAAAGTAAAAGTAAAAATAACGCATAACAAGCCAAATAAATATACATATTATTTGTCGAATAAGATATGCAACTGCAACATTACTTATGTATTCGTTTCAGTACGCACTATTTCAACTTTATCTATTTTATGGAAACTTTTGAATTGAAACGATGCCTTAATTCACACTTTCATGGTGTATGCAATGTAATTTATACGATTACCCATCCACGTGGTTGGCTGTTAATCCAGTCACGGAACCTCAACTTAAAATACTGACTGGCATAGGTATTAATCGAATTATTGATGTCTGTGCCAACGCCCAGCATCATAATTGACGTGTGAATGATGGACGAGTATAGTGCCACCTACAATTAAAACGCCCATTGTGAGAAATTAATATAATTATAAAGTATATCGGTTTGTTTCTGTACTGATATCACTTTAACATCAACTCCAGTTAGGTAAAAACGTATATATTTGAGTGCCACTCAAATCAGGTTGGAACAAAGATAACCAATACCTAAGTCCACTTGGTTAAACGACATTTCTCTTTCGGAAGACCTAATGTTAAAGTTAATATCTGTAATATATCGGATATGAACATTTGTTAAAATAGTAACTAAATTTAACTTAAATAGATCTGTACACACAAGGATATCCCAATGCCACCTGTTTGTACATTTGTGCCAATATTTGAACTGTGACCTTGACATCTGCGCTAGGTGTGGTGCACGACATGCCGTTTCTGTCTATTGGTTATCCTTGTGTGTATTTATAAAAATATCTTGATTAGTTATTAAGTGACAGCCCGGAAAGGTTTTCGGGACAATTATCAAGAATCTTGAGTATTCTAAGGATAATAGGTAGGACGTGGTTTTAAAGTTGCCTAATAAATCATGCAGCTATTGTCCTGACAAGCTGATGGCCAGATTTGTCATTTGACCTCTAAGCGTGACATTGAACTTTGCGCTAAAGACAGAAGGTATCGCTCCTAAAGCACGATGCAAATACAGTGCTTGCAAATGTCAGCTTACCTGGTCCCATCCAATGGTTTTGGCTGCTTCGCTAGGAAACGCTTCGATAAATTGCTCCAATGTGGTCGTAGACACGATCTTTTTGGCTATATCACGTATATATTGCGACGTATCTGTGAAGTTCGAAATTGCATCAATACTTGGTATTATGTTTGAATTTAGTAAGTTATTGTATAACATGGCGAAATCCGACGCAATTTTTAAACGTTTACACAAACTGTTTAACGATGGATTAACTATATAACTCATGAGTCTATACTAATCTCATATTTCAATTAAATGCATAAAGTAAATGTCTTTCACAATGAAGCAATGGTCGAGTTGCTTAAAACTTAAACAAACATTAAAGCTTAAGTTCGTTAAATTGTGCATTAAGCAATTTAGCCAATTAAATGGTAACATTTTAACTCATATGTTTCATGCAAACAAATAAGTTTGCAAATCGAATGTGTGATAAGCACGTGCCTTGTTTTATATTTTAACTGATATCTTTAGTTAGCTTACTTAATGTAAGTTAAATGCATTGAATGCGTTCGTCTATACTTACCGACTTTTTCTTTTTCCGCTTTAGTGCCTTGCAGTTTATTTTTAATAAAATCGTCGGCCATCATCTTTAATCTGCAACCGAGCTCTTTTTGATTTTGAGTAACACCTAAAACAATTGAATGATTTTTATAAACAGTTGATTTTTCCATTACATGTTCAACACATCTCCAAATTATATGCAATTGATATTTTTTGTCTTATATCACCTCTTCAACATAACAATGTAAGAAGTATAATTTCATTGTAGCGTTCACCTAAGTGTTTGAAGAAAACAATTAGGTCTCTTAAAAAAAAGAAACAATACCAATAGCATTGTGTTTGGTTTGAGCGGCACACTTTATGTACAAATGCAATAAACTATCTGGTTAGACCTAAACATAATTACTACTTGTCATTGATCGGTATGAATTTCAAACAGGCAATGTCAATTATACCATTAACTATATATCTTTATGTAACTCTGTAACAAACACAATATTCACTAAAATAATTCAGAGTTATTGCGAATAGACCAAAATTTTAAAACGATAAATATTAATTAGTTTTCTGTTTTGGTAAGACCATTTCTTCACACAAGTGTGAGGTGAAGACTGGGATTTTATGTATCACGTTTAAAGTGTGAAACCTCAAATGGACCGAAACAGGGGTATGCGGGTAACAAACAAAACCGTATTGCAATCACACAAATCACAACAATTGTACTGAGATTTGAGAAGAATAAGAGTATTTCACAATGAGCTTTGCGACAACAAAGCTGTTAATACGACTATTTAGATAATCTTTAAACACAATGAGCGTATTAGTGAATTAATAAGAATTGCTAACAGTTCTTCAACAACGTACCGTTTGCATCAGATTGGTCCCATGTATCAACATCACCTAAGAATTAAACAGAAATATGTTGGTGATTATTGGGTGACCTATCGCTACATATCGATGTATGTAATTACGTTTTTGAAATGTTAAATGTGCATCAAATTTGTTTGGCCTCAAGATTTCACATGTGTAACTATTCCGTGGACTTCATCAAACGTGCCATCATCTGCGCATAAAACATAATGATATGGATATAAGATGAGTGGGTACCTTATCCCTTCATGTAATAGCTTACTAGTATTTGAAATGTTAAGTGTACAATACATTTATTTGGCGTGTTAGTTTCCATATTCAATAGGTTTACCTATAGCGTCGCATTCGTCTTCTCCGTCTTCGTCTTCTATTTCCCAAGATGATTCGATTATTTGTGCGAACATTTCAGTGATTGTATCAAGCGCATAATCGACAGAAGCCGTGTTTTCAGACAGCTTTGCATCACCTCGTCCTTCTTCTGTAATCGCTAATGGATCGTCTGAATTTTAATTTTGAAATAGTTGAGACTACTTCATGTATAAGGGAAATGTGGAGTGCCTTAGAATATCAAAATGTGGGTTTTCAGGAAATATATCAAATGCAACAAGAAATTATCTTTAAAAATGTGATAAACGGCGTAAAGTTTGGCTTTTGTTAGAGAACAAATATCATCATTCAAATCAATGAAATCAAATAGAAGTGTCATGCTATTTAAATAAAAGCGAATTTTTTATTTATTCATGTGGGTTTACTGGCGGGAAACGTTTACAAATTTCCGTTTGAGATTCACTAGGGTTAGATAGCTTCGCCAGCACTGGTGTAATCCCATATTTGATTTTAAACTAAGCTCGAAAGAAACCAACTATTTGCGAGATGTTAGCAATTTGAATTGAGTGAAGTGCTGCATGCGGATTATGAGTGCTTTCGGATTTGTTTGTTGTGAAAACAAGTTGATTAATTCAAGAAATGATATACAATGTATTTATATACGCTTATGTATAGTTGCATAAAACTATACAGGTTACAAAAGTGTTATAATTGCAGGGTGCATATTGCAAATTCGACCCTAAAGCCTAAAAAAACACGATCCTATTTTTGTGCACACATTTATTCGGATGGAACCATGCGGAGTTGATTTTTTCGACCCTTTTTGCTACAATCGATCATCTAAAAAAATTGTTCAAATATACTTTTACATATTAACAAATAATCTTGAATTTATATTTCGGAGATTTATGTCATGTAATATCCTTCTCAAAGTGGGAAATATAACTTGTCATCATTTAAAAGTCAAACGAGTTAAAATTAATCTAACCTATCTACCTATTGTTATATTTAGGAGAAACAAATAATATTGAATGAACATCGTCATTAAAACGTAAATTTACATAGATCTCCATTTGGTCGAGCAATTGTAAGTTTAGATGTATAGCGAGTGTAACGTGAAACTACCTGCTTGTCAAATACGGTTTTAATATTTTCCCTTTTTAACATACCTTCAACGCGTGAACAAACATGAAATATTGTCAAGGTAAATCAAGCTGTTACGAAACTGTAACTCGCGTTATATAGACATATTTGAACGGTAACCGATAGTAAAGCGATGTTTTTAAGGAACATAATAAACGACATAAACATAATTGTGTGCGATATACAGACGGCTGTAAGATTTACACTAGTTGCTTATAAAAACTTTATAAGTCGCAAGATTTGCATATTTCCTTTTGATTAATTCACTTATTATGTATCAAATTTCACTTTAAACGTGTTTACAATTTGAAACTCACGTTCGAGAGGTCGAGGAGAAATATTGTTAAAACTTTCATCCGTTGAAGGGTCTACCGGAAAATGACTCGAAGTCTGCTGATAATCTGCTGACCTTTGCATTTCTGTTTAAGCATATATGCATGTTAAAGATTAAACAATCAATCCTCATGACCTGACAGAACTATACAGAAAAACTTTAATATTCGACTGTGACTGAATACGATCGCTGTGCATAATAAGCTAAGATTTTGAACTCAAGTAATCACTAGGTACAAACAAGTTTGAAGTATGATATACATGTGTTAATTATAAATATTCGCATATTAATAAAGACATGAGAGGTAAAAAAAAAAACACTGGTCATTAGGAAGAACAAAAAAAGTCCTGTACATATAAACGCCAAAGAAATGACAATATTTACATACCCTTTACACACGTGTGTATATTCCTGTTGAAGCTCGATACGTGAATGAGTGTCGTTTATGATTTAAGACTACATTGGTTTATAAATGTGAACCGAGACGTAGAATGTATTGTATAAAAAAAATTCGGTCACCGATTCACACTAACCACGTGTACGATTTCATTTTACTACAAAAGCGTTTCAGACATCAGAGTATGAATTAATATTTTGTTAAGAAAATCATACTTTTACGTTCAAACTTTAATCGCATTCGGTGAGATATTTTGAAAATACATTTAAGAAATAGTCGTTTAAGAATGTTTGAGATAATCTTTGAAGTAGTTTAAGAGAGCAATGTAAAGCTTATTTATCAATTTGCTAGGTAAGTGCAATTATTAAAATGATTCAGCGACCTTTTAACTTAATAGGACATGATCGACGTAATAACTTAATAGGACATGAAAATAGAGCTTAATGTAAAACATACACTGTTATGGCTAGTGATGTATGCGGCGTTATCAGTTATGGTGTTTTTGCGGTGCATGCTAAAGATAAAATTCCTCATCGTGAGCAAGGAACGCTTCTAATTACAACACTGAGGTACTTGCATGTTTTATCAGCGTAGGAAGTATTCATTACAAGTGAGACGAGCAATCGAACAAACATTTCAGTTTAATCATACCATTGGCAACACGTGTTCTGAAGCATGTGATGACACGCACATTGCTCAAATTAAACCAGAAAATGCGTCCGGGAATTATGGGCAGATGTCACGTAAGCACTTCAAGTAGCACTGACTGTTAGTTAATCATTTGTTATCATCACCGGAATGGTATTTGAAAATTGATACGCAATTGATTAGCATTTCAAATAAAGTTTTAATTAAGTCATTTTGTATAACGGTAGACACTGCATTCACTCGTTAAATCCTTCCAGATAAGGACGGATTGGGAAAAAAATCTCATTTATTACAAATACGTCTTATTTTCTACATAATTAAACGTTTTATACATGTTTACCGACACAATGAAAAATTAAAAAGTTGTTTAATCATATAAATTTAATATATGATTTAAATCGACCATCATCGCTTGGGGTGTAATGTCGGAGGGAATACGGTAGAGCACAGGAATCAGTCACAGAATATGATAGAGAGTTATTAAAGTGATATTTATAACAAATCAAGTAAGCAAACTTATAAATATAATTCAAATCTATAAATAGATTTGAAATAGAAATATACTAGAAATATTTTACGAAACATTCGTTGATTTTGAGTGTAAATGGGGCTTTAAATAATAATCCGCTTTGCATTGTAATAGATGCTCTTTAAAATAGGTGAAACAACACTATTGCCAAGCAATATGGTCACGACTCCACTATTTTCAGCGATATTTCTAGTCTATGTGTTGCCATAGCAACCAGAATTCTTGACGTAGGAACAAAATGAAATGACGTGCATAATCTCCATATTGCCATCTCTCTATGTTTCAAGTTTCATAAAACAATATGAGGAACTTTTAAAGTTATCGCAGGATCCACCATTTTCAGCAATATTTCTAGTCTATGTGTTGCCATAGCAACCAGATTTGTTGACGAAGAAACAAAATGCAATGACGTGCATAATCTCCATATTGCCATCTGTACATGTTTCAAGTTTCATGAAAAAATATGAAGAACTTTTAAAGTTATCGAAGGATCCAGAAAAGTGTGACAGACTGACTGACTGACTGACTGACTGACTGACTGACTGACTGANTCAGTACCGTTTTCAGTAGCGGGTGACGTAATAGCCAATATGGCGGCGGTCAATTTATCGATTCTGTGATTGTCTATATTCCTTTTGAAGCTCGATACGTGAATGATTGTCGTGTATGATTTAAGACTACATTGGTTTATAAATGTGAACCGAGACATAGAAGGTATTGTATAAAAATGTAAATTTTCCGGTTACCGATTCACACTAACCACGTGTAAGATTCGATTTTACTAAAAAAGCGTTTCAGAAATCAGAGTATGAATTAATATTTTATTACGAAAATTAGACTCTTACGTTCAAACTGTAATCGCATTCGGTGAGATATTTTGAAAATACATTTAAGAAATAGTCGTTTAAGAATGCTTGAGATAATCTTTGAAGTAGTTATAGAGAGCAATGTAAAGCGTATTTATCAATTTGCTAGGTAACTGCCAGTATTAAAATGATTCAGCAACCTTTTAACTTAATAGGACATGATCGACGTAATAACTTAATAGGACATAAAAATAGAGCTTAATGTAAAACATACACTGTTATGGCTATTGATGTATGCGGTGTTATCAGTTATGGTGTTTTCGCGGTGCATGCTAAAGATAGAATTCCTTGTCGTGAGCAAGGAACGCTTCTAATTACAGCACTGAAGTACTTGCATGTTTTATCACCACATGAAGCATTCATAACATTTGAGACAAGCAATCGAACAAATATTTCAGTTTAATCATATTATTGGCAACACGTGTTCTGAAGCATGTGATGACACGCACATTGCTCAAATTAAACCAGAAAATGCGTCCGAGAATTATGGGCAGATGTCACGTAAGCACTTCATTAGCATTGACTGTTAGTTAATCATTTGTTATCATCACCGGAATAGTATTTGAAAATTGATACGCAATTGATTAGCATTCCAAACAAAGTTTTAATTAAGTTATTTTGTATAACGGTAGACAGTGCATTCAGTCGTTTAATCCTTCCAGATAAGGACGGATTGGGAAAAATCTCATTTATTACAAATACATGTACGAGCTATTTTCTACATAATTAAACTTTTTATACATGTTTACCGAGACAATTATAACAAATCAAGTAAGCAAACTTATAAATATAATTCAAATCTATATCAATTTGAAATAGAAATATACTAGAAATATTTTAAGAAACATTCGTTGATTTTGAGTGAAAATGGGGTTTTAAATATTAATCCGCTTTGCATTGCAATAGATGTTCTTTGAAATAGGTGAAGCAAGACTTTTGCCAAGCAATATGGTCCCCTACCGGTGAAACTCCACCATTTTCAGCAATATTTTTAGTCTATTTGTTGCCATAGCATCCTGAATTCTTGACGTAGGAACAAAATGAAATGAAGTGCATAATCTCCATATTGCCATCTCTCTATGTTTCAAGTTTCATGAAAAAATATAAAGAACTTTTAAAGTTATCGCAGGATCCACGGTTTTCAGCAATATTTCTAGTCTATTTGTTTCCATAGCAACCAAATTTGTTGACGTAGGAACAAAGTGCAAGGACGTGCATAATCTCCATATCGCCATCCGTCCATGTTTCAAGTTTCATGAAAAAATATGAAGACCTTTTAAAGTTATCGAAGGATCCAGAAAAGTGTGACAGACGGACTGACTGACTGATTGACTGACTGACTGACTGACTGACTGACAGAGCGCAAACCATAAGTCCCCTGCGGTGAAACCGTTAGGGGACAAAAAGCAATGCTATATCAATAGACCGCGGTCTTATACGGACTTTAATCCCCAACCCACCCACCAGATTTGTCTTATTGGACATGTGTTTTTTTTTGTTTAAGGCACATTCGCATATTGGTAGTTTTTACCCTGGCGTATTTATGTACTGTAAATATTAGACTCGTCTGCCAAATAGGGAAATGATGTAATCTTGGGATAGTTCNACATTATTTTTTCAAAAGGGAAGTACAGACTCTAATCCCCAAATGATGGGAAAGGCCTGTAATTATGTTTCACAGACAAAAAGCAACAAACGTCGTCGTTGATAAAATTCTCAATAAAACAGTGAAAGCTGCCCCATGTTTCTGGAATCTTCAACTCATTACTTGTAGAACGTGTATGGGCATACTTTAACAAATGCATTTGTGAACGGCATTGAAAATTAACCGATTTGATAATGTTAATTTCAGACATTCAGTGTTCGGGTTCACTGAAAAGAATGGTTGTTGTTATAGGCAAAGCAGATCCGTCCATAGCATGTGTTGGGCATTTTGTCAGATGCGTACTTTTTTAATTGGGCATCCTCCAAATTAATCCATTGTCTATAAACTGAAAAAAACGTGCATGTTTTCCATAACACCCTCTATCCGCATACAAAGATCTATCAACCTAGCTTATGTTCTTTTTTATTTGTGACAGGATCCAGATTTTTCGGGCATTTAATTCTTATTTCTGTTACTATAGCAACCAGTTTAAGTTTTACAATATTTTCCACTATCGTCTCCAAAATCATAGATTAGGTAGGTCTGCACTATAAGGTTAGTGGAAATAACTTGTTTACGCCTATGGTAAGGTGGATACTGCCATACGTAATTAATTTATCCAATAATACATTTTACTTCCCGATAAAAATTACCAAAGCTACAGCTCCAGACGATATTGCAATACCGGAATGTATGACATCATCTAACACAGTGGTGCACGTGTGGATTATATCAGAATACCTTGTACATATTTACAACAGCCGTCAACATTTTACAGTCCGACCCGATCAAATCAAACAACTCCATAAGGGAAATAGTGTTTACGTACGTTGAGGTTATATGTATTTGATGTAAACATTTCAAACCCAGAGCCTTGAGAAGCAAGCAATACGTAAAAACATAAAATTGTATTACTAGTTTTATTGAAATGAACGCAGTAACTTGAACATAAATAAATATAACAACAGTATTTTCAAACTCTTATGTTAACACAAGTGATGAGCAATATAATAAATGAGATCATGGCATAGTACATCTAAAAACTGTTCCGGGAAATAATGAATTTGAAGACAAAATAATTGATTGCATAATATTCATTTTCATGTCAGCTTCTATATAAGAATGAATAGCTGATGGTACTTTTGTTGTAACACGAACGTAAATAGTTGTAAAGTAGAATCGACCAAAATAAAGGTAAACTATCACTCTAACATTAATGCAGTTCAATAGTTCCCTAACCTTAATGCAGCTCAATAGTTCCAATACAAATTATGTTGTGTGACAAACTCTCAGACAAAATGTTCACCAGTAAAGTAAACACTTTACTATAGTTAAAGCTATGTTTCCCTCCCCTGGAACAATTTCAATAACAATAATTAGAATGTAATTACACTATATGAAGACATAAATAAAGATCATTTTTGAACGATTTTATAAATCAAACGAGTATCCATTTCAAGGTTTTAGACTGGCATACCTTTAAATGGCAATGGAGAAGTTAATAACAATTATAAGATAGTATTTAAACATATCCCGTCATTATCATAGTACATGTTATCGTATATGTTATCGTTTTTTTTCACGAATGAAAACACATATTTCTATCTTATCTATTATGCATTATAATGATGCGTCAAACTATAATGTATAATACCAAACACTAATACAATCTACAGCGAAACAAGACTACATGTATTCGTGAATGATTATATAATTCACACATGTTATTTAATAGACGGGAAGCCACAAATTCGTTTTCTCAAAATCTTCCAAAAAATAGAAACAGGAAGTTTAACAGATTTAATTATGACAGCCTAAAAACACTTCATACGATTCAATGAATACGCTGACCAATCTATACGTGTATAAATGACTAAGCAAGAGCACATGGTGACATTCTAATTACAAACAAACACAGTTGAAACATACAAAATATGTTAACCGATATACTGGCCGGAACAAGTCACAGTCTTTCTTAACATCATGACGTCATCATGACGTCAGCATGTAGAAATGCTACTCACAGGTGAATAACCGGATATCTTCAACAGGTTATAAATAATGCATTTAATCAATTTAACACTCATTTGCCTGACTAGTGACTGCATCATCAATGTAAACACCGTGTTTCAAACTAAACAAAGTTGTAAATGAATTTTGTGGCATTGTGTGTCATCATTAACAAGATCAAATAATTGAAATCGTAATCAATAGCGAAGCACGGATATACCTTTTCTACAACAAAGGCAACAACGTCGTCACTGTGGTTTCTATGAATGCTTGAACAAAGAGGCTGATCTCACATTTGCACTTAATGAGGTCTGTTTAAGTATTCATGCTTTGATAAAGGCATTGATCCAAGATAGTCACGTGAACTTAATTGGGACATTTCCTATAGTATTTATTCGACCACAGATTTCTAAGTTTACTATAATTGAACTATCATTAAAGCGCGCACATGTTTCATGAAAGATTTGATTAAATATTTGAATTTGATTGTACCTAAAAAAAATTATATTAAAGTGAGGTAAAAAATTAATAAACCACAATCTTTCTGGTCTCGAGCCGTATGACATTGAATCACTCGAAGTCTATTCAAAATATATCTTTGTGACGACAGCAAACGAAACATAACATTGTTTGAATAAAAATCAATAATAACCTCAATTCCCTTGGATCAGAATTTTACATTGAGGAGTATGGTCCGTTGCTTTTATTCTCCTATGTACTCGCAAATAAATCTGAGATCCAATTCGATAAAGTATCTTCAGTTTGTGAAGGTTGTTTTATTTGATCATCTTCTACATGTTAACTTGCGTTACCTAATTGTTTGCTTAAAGCTGAACAGGTATTTTCACTTATCGATGACACATCTTTGAGAATAGCAATGCTGTAATACAATCAGGTGATCCCGATACCTCACAATACAAAAATAGAAATTATTAATTGAATATACCCGTAGGATTAACAGGGAAAGAAAATCACCCGTCTTACACGACATGAAAATGTAAAATAAATGATTGTCGTCACTATAGACAATACATGTTTATGATTATCACAAGTAAATCAGTTTCTGTTTTGTGGACCATTGCGCACCATTTCAACGTCTGATAGTGCTGCCTCTACAAAAAGCTTAGCCACGAGATTTATACTACAATCCTTTGCGCCATTTTTCTGAACCATGATTAATCGGTACCAACGGATACTATATAAAGTTTGTACAAATCCACTATTTTGCACCATTTAATGCCGTCTCATTGAATCATGTTTTACCCGGTGCCTAAACATTTTCCATGTAGTTTGGCCACAAGTTTCTGCACTATATCATACCATTTCATTTGCAATATTCAAAGCATGTTTCATGCTGATTCCCGTATCACAATCTTGAGGTATGTGCATGCCCAAACGAACAATTTCATTGCCCCATTTTAAATTTGTGCCAGTATTAAAGGCTGTCAGGTTGGCACACAATGCACATAAACTTTCTTATTCCTTCCAGGTCATGTAAAGAGAGATCGGTCCACATTATACCGTGGTTCCTAGTCCGTGGCTGTAGAAGGGGTTCACGCAGCTTGCTTTCTAGTCAAGTTATGTATCAACATCCGTCTCTTCGTAGATTGATTCCTGCAAAAATTGAGTTCAAACAATATAGCAAAACTCGTGTGTTGTTGTCTTTTTAATACGGTTGGCAGTGTATACTTGTCCGTGTCCTATCCATATTTTTTAATTAAAACATAGTTTTAATTAACTTGCAGAATATCAAGTATTTTGCGTTGATAGGCAATTACAATTATGCTCATGCAATACGAAGCATTCAAATTACTTGATGTTAATAAGTATCATTAAACAATATCCAAAACAAGCCTTCGTTTACCCCCCCCCCCATCTGTCTTTTGAGACACACTTGGCGCTGAAATTCGTACAAGAAAAGTAGGATCTGTAAGTTTCACTTTCAAAATTTGTCATAAATGTATATTCCTTAATGAATCTTACTTATTCCATGCATATGTTAAATATAAATAATGGTAGAAAAACCGTGCGGTTCAGATGAAGAGTATTTATCAATCACCTTACCCATCCGTTCGGCCTTTCCCGTATCCACGGTCGAATGTTTGACCGGAAGTATCGGGTGGCGTTCTCCCTCAAGGAATGACCGGCCCACACTCCGCCTTTGACCGCTAGCATGGACGCCTGGACAAGGTAGGTATACCACGCCACCTGAAGCAGAAAATGACCAGCGTCTAGAATGGTACAACAAAATAAATTGATGAGCCGCGCTCTAGGAAAACCTGGCTTAATTCATGTGCGTACAGTATCGTCCCAGATTAGTATGTGCAGAACGCACAGACTAATCAGGGACGACACTTTCCGCGTTAATGATTTTTTTGTTTAAAGGAAGTCTCTTCTAACCGAAAATTCAGTTCAGACGGAAAGTGTCGTCCCTAATAAGCCTGTGCGGACTGCAAAGACTAATCTGGGACGACACTTTACGCACATGCATAAAGCCCCGTTATCCCAGAGTGGTGCTCATTTATCCGTTGGGTTCGTACTTATTCGTACAGTTTATCAATCTGAGGTAGATTCTTGGAAATCTTAACGTTGAACGAGTATCAAGCCACCAAAAAAGAACATCGACCAGTATTTTGAAGAACACGTTCGTATATTGAGTTTGGACGAAAGACTTAATGTGTGTGTTATTTTCTCTTTTTTTCTAAAGATTAATTAAGGTCGTCAAATTCACACAGTTTTAGTTTTTCCCATTCACTTCCTTTTTGTGCGCAATTTTGTGACAAATGTATAATTCGTTTCGTCGGAGTTAGTTATTTATCAAAAATTAACACGTTTTTTTTTTAATTGCATGTGTATTTACTGATGACGTGTGAATGAAGTCAACATAAATGGTACACGTAGCAACGCTGTGATCGTGTGTTCACAGTTCTTAGCAATTCCTATTTGATTGACGTTTAAGTTGCTAAAATATCCACCAAATATTAACGGATTAATACATGATGATATGAAACGAAGTACACAAAGGAGCCTTGTTCTGCGAAAAACCGGGCTAAATGCATGTGCGTAAATTGTCTTCCCCGATAAGCCTGTGAAGTCCGCACAGGCTAATCAGGGACGACACTTTCCGCTTTTACGAAAAAAATTGTTTAAAGGAAGTGTCTTCTAAACGAAAATCATGGTTAGGCGGAAAGTGTTGTCACAGATTAGCTGGTGCGGACTACACAGGCTAATCTGGAACGACACTTAACGCACATGCACCAAGTCCAGTTTTTCCAAAACGACTCTCAAATCATAAGAAACGCTGTTTACCGTCTCCCAGCCCACAGTGTCGGCCAGTTCCCGACGCACGGCCTGCTTGAACTCATCATACGTGGGCGCCTTGAGGAGGCTCTTTATTGCCGGTGCAATAAGCGGCAGTAATTCAACATTTGGCTTGGCCTGGTACGACAAATGATGATATGAGATTTGCGAGAACAAATTATGTACTTTAACATTGTTTGATTCTTCAAAGTCGGCAAATAAGCGTATATATGCATATATATAATGTAGAACCTTTGGTTAAGAAGATTATGAAGATACATGAAACTTGGAATAATTTTGTTTAACAAATAAAACAAGAAGCTGTTCATATTAATTTAATACAACATTAAACAAACTAACGTGATCAATACGGACGCTGCCCGCTTCTGATTCTGACTCGGGTGATCGCTTGAACGCAATAGCATCGCCGATGGCTTTAAGCCTGACTGCGATGTCTTTCCAAACGCGTTGTTTGTCCTTTTGGTCAGCGATTTCAACGTCCGATTCGTCCTCGACTTCATGCAACCCTCCTGTCGGCAACGTCGGTCCATCTGAAAAGTAATAGATTGGACATTGAATTGAATGGGCAAGTTATTTAGTGACTGAATACAATTCAAATTTCCAGATCGCATGGCGAAAAAAATACCCGTTACCCAATATAACAATTTAATAGTGCAATTACATAGTCCAATACATACAATTCACTTTAAAAACATATGCCAACCTGTGACGTCATGACCCCTACCGCCGTCAATTTCAACGTCGGATGTTAAATCGCTCCACCCACCTGACCATTGCCTGCAAGGTGGCGAAAGTTCCTCAAAGCTTGCCGGTTTACATTTTACTAGTCTATATAAACGTAGCTTTGTAAGGTCTGGTTTTCGAGTTGGCACACACTCAATTATTTGCTGGAAAACGTTTGTGATATCATCAGCTTCGTGCGTTAAATCGTCAGTCAACGGATTCATACTTTCAGGTTGCAGCGTTTTCGACTGCGGTGTTGGGTCTGGCTTCTTTGGTTTGTCTTCTGAAAGAAAAACCAATTTAAGAACCATAATTTCAAGAATTGAGTTTTTTATATGTACAATTAATGTATTTATTTAAAACGAAAGACATATATATAGAGAGATGGGTGGATGGATGGATGGATGGATGGATGGATGGATGGATGGATGGATGGATGGATGGATGGATGGATGGATNACAGAATTCTAGCAAAGCTTATACATATGCATAATTATATGATGCATGCAAAATAATAGGAATTATGCATTCACAAACCCCTTCATATGTATCACTTCAAAAAATGAAATATTCATTTTGTCCCTTCTATGATTGTACAAAGGGACAATATCATCATTAAAAAAATGAAATATTCATTTTGTCGCTTCTATGATTGTACAAAGGGACAATATCATCATTAGCGTTTTTATTGAGTTATGTGTGAAACTTGATCTTACGTTCAATGAATAACCCTTCAGCATTTCCCACTTTCAAAAAACACGGACTTAAGATGAAAAAAAAAGGATAAAATTTCCACTATACTTTTTAAAGGGACCGTAAACCACGAATGACGAAAAAAGGAAAGTTCTAAAATACTGTGTTTTTTTTTACAATTATTAGTTTATATTGATTAAAATATCACGACTGGTATATAACATTACTGAAAAAAGGTGTTTTTTTATTTTTACTTTATTTTTGTATTTATTTATTTTACTGGGTATAGTACTATTATTACAACACAGTTTCAAGACGGTGAGTATTATCAAGAAATTTATATAATAAGGCAGTGTTAAAAACCTATCTTAAATAGTGAATATAATTTATTGTATGCAACTTACAATTGAAAACTACAAATTAACAATAACAACATTTATGCCATGTATTATATTATGAGAGAAAACATTAGTAAAAAATATTGAAGTATAAATGTTCTACATCAATTTCGAATCAGTAATGTATTATTTTATTTTTTTAAACAAAATTTATGAATGTATTATTCTCCAAAATATCTAACTTATTTCAAGTATTTTTATTCTGTGTTTCGAGCATAAATCTGTGATCACACATAGAAAAAAAACATGAGGGCCATGATGGCCCTAAAGTGCTCACCTGAGTTCATGGACACCGATTGCTGCAGACTTGACCAGGTTTAAACATGACCTTCATATTGTCAAGATAAACCAAGACCAAGTTATATCAAGACTGAGTCATAAATGCGACCCTGCAGAGGTAACAAGTTTTTTAGATTCGTACTTATGATTTAGTTTTTAGACTCATCTGATCCAGATTCAACCTTGGCTTAGATATCATAAAGATACAAATCTGACCAAGTTTTCTCGAGTTTGAGTAATAACTGTTGCCACTAGAGTGGTTACAAGTTTTTTTTTAAGATTTGACAAGGCGATCTAGTTTTTGGACGCATGTCACACAAATTTGATCTCGGCCTATCAACAAGTCAAGGTAAACATTCTGACCATCAAGATTGAATCATAAATTGTTCCTCTATAGTGATTACAAGGTATTTTCGAATATTTCACCTGGTGACCAAGTTTTGGAACGCATGTGACCCAGATGTTAAGAGAAACATTCTGACCAAGGTTCATCAAGATTAAGTCATACATGCGGCTTTTACAATGTTACGAAGGTTTTTCTAAGATTTGACCAGGTAACCTAATTTTTGAAGCCTTTGACCCATTTATTAATTTATTTTGTTGAGATGAATATCGTGATCACTTTTCATCAAGATTGGATGAAACATGTGGCCCCTTTGTAACAAGCTAAAAGTTGATGACGTACACCAGACACCGCACAACTGACGCTGGACAAAAGGTGGTCACATTAGCTTACCTCGAGCACTTAGTGGTTAGGTAAGCTTAACAGGACGTATAAACAAGTGATAATGGTCAATACAGTATGGCTCTAGAAAAACAAATATCATTTGTTGTATTTGGATTCTTATTCTGACTTTTTGAAAACTATAACAATATTTGTTGTTTTCCTGATCCATACAAAAATACACAACAGCATTGCAAGATGGAAACTTATATAAAAACCCAGAACGATAACTAAATGCACTATCATAATAAAAAAGCAACAGCATCATTATTTGACATGATTGTCTGCAGTTTATTTGTATACAAACTCCAATCAACAAAACATATATAATGTGTTTAATAAATAAATACATAATCTGAATTTGATTAATAACAGTGTTTTTATCTGTCATAAAAACAACCTTTTTATCATGAGTATGTGCATGTTCTTATAAACATGGAATTTAAATGTTTTGCTATTTTTGGCTTCTCATAATCTAAGCATATAACAAACTGCATTGGCTTCTCATAATCTANATAGATAGATAGATAGATAGATAGATAGATAGATAGATAGATAGATAGATAGATAGATAGATAGATAGATAGAGCTCACATGGCGAGTTTGGCGATGGCGACAATTCCCACGCAGTGACTTTTCATGTATTTGGCTTGTTTACAATATTCTAAGATCTTCGACAGAAAAAAATACCCAGTTTGTTAATCGTGATTTATTTATATCGATTCGTTGACACCACTCGTCCTTAATCGGGGACATATTTTGAATACATGGATCATTTATTTACCAATTATTTACGTTTAAACCGAGACTTAAAAACCTTTAGAACGTTGAAACATTATCCGCAAGGTACAATATAGGTCTCAGGTAAATCTTTCATGAAATACACATTAATCAGAACAAAATAACACGAGTCGTGCTAAAATGTTATTATGCTCGAATATGTTTACCGGTACTTTAATTGTTGTTTAACAATTCATACGCAATAAATTCAATTATTGGAACAGTTTTAGGTCAGGTAAAGTGTAAGTTCATCGTTGGGAAACCAATTCCAACGAGAGAAAGCTTTAAAAATAAAAACATAAAAATGACTAATACTTCGTAGGCCACAAATGAATTTGTTTTTGGTTGAGGCATGATACTTTCTTCTTGCCTTCATTCTGTACTCGAAGAAACACGTGTACTTATTCTAAATCTTAAATGAATGTTAATTTTGTACAATCCTTTTCCTACAACAATAGTCAGGAAGTCCATTTTGGTTTCGGATTGCACATAAGGCAAATGCATGACATTGCAAACCGAACGCTTATAAAATTTGGTCAAACAAATTTAATGAAATCATAAAGAAAATCACGTGTTTAATGCACAGAAACAGCACAATCAATAGAACTGAACCAATATCTTAAAGTCGATGTTTAATCGTAAAACCAATGAATAATATGCAAACTATTCATACATTAGGTACACAAGTTTCACGCTGAACCTTCGAAATTCATTTTTTTTTTTTTCAAAACGGAACCATTCAACCAAGTCTGTAAATGGCCTATAGATACAATACACCAATATAGTTCATATAAGATTATCAGATGATGATATGCTTTTTATCGAAAAAACCACCGTATATAAATTATATATCAATCGTTAGCTATTTGGTTTAATTCCACTAGTTAAAACGACGTATGAAAAAAGTCGTAGCCGCGGTACTTAAACATGTTTATGAAACAGGTATGTGTCATCATTCACCCATCATAATATCAATCACAGACAAACTTTAAACTTCTAAAGCTATTATCCAGGCGCGGTTTTCGTGGTGAAACGCGTGCGGGGTAAATCGATCACATACGACGACGATCTGAATTGTTTGAACAATATCAGTAAACTTACTTATGAGACGTCTTAAGGTATTTCGAAATCTCTTCAGATGACCGGGACTCTTGGTGCATTTAGCACCACTGTCGCCACTCTGTCTGCCAGACGACACGTTTGCTTCCGGTTCACAAGTATGCACCCGAGAACGATCTGACAGTACATCATGACCTATTTCCACGATTCCATTATCCGGTGTATTAAAGGCCGCTTTTTCCTCCGAATGACTCGGGTTTACTTTGTGCGCTTTAACTGTACAAGTTTTGGGGGTAGTACCCTTTTTAGATTTGTTTGTGCGATCGCGTCTTAAATTTTCTTTCAAGCGTTTCTTGAATCGCCCTAATCTAGATTCTTTCTTTCTGGAAGACATCATTGATCCTTGGTCCTCACCCGTTTGGGGAGAAGAACAAGTCCCGGACTTTTGAGACTGTACCCTCGCTGCAAATATAATGTTCTTTTAGTATACAAAAGACTCAGCGTGTCAAAATATCTCTGAACAGGTGAATTATAAGAAATATAACAATGTAATAGGATAAGAGAAAAATGATTAACTTTTATTTGATTTAAACAAAAATAAAAAATATATACCCATTTTATACTTAACACTACCATACTAATTTAGTAAATTTACACAATAAAACAACATTAACTTTTTAATACGTAAAACACTCAAAGCGACTTTATTAAAATAATTATAATTATTAGTTTATTCTTATTATAATTAGTATTATTTATTTATTATTATTATTATTATTATCCTCATCATCACGATCCTCATCAAAATTAACAATACGCACATAACCATCTAACACTCACTGTTGATATCGACTTCAGGCCCCATATAGGCGCCTCTCATGAGCTTTATATCCAATTAAAAAATAAATCTTTGGTTGTTAAACTCGCTTTGAAACATTTGGAAAATACAACGGTTAAATATATACAGTTTAATAATGCGAATGTTTATTTTTGGAACGTGAACACTGGAATTCCATCGGATAACGTAACCCGCGCATGTAAACAACATGTTTACTGATACGTTTGTTATCGTATGGGTATTCCTTTATACTGTTTTGTCACACTTTGCCGCGATTAATTCATACGATGTTAGAGAGATTCAAATAATAAGTTCAAAATTAAAATGATGGTCTTCTTGCTTGGGGATTTCAAAATATTTAAATGCACGGTACAAGGGTTATATCTCTTCTTTCATTTCATTCGAGGTATTGACAGAGATCAACCGTTTCATTTAAACAATGGTTGTTACAACACATGTTCATTTGCATTGAACCTTTTCCTTGCTTTCCTTTTAATAGCAACCTTCGTTGACAAGTATATACGAACAAAAACATTATACATGTACATGAATGTCCGAATAGCATCATTACACGTTCAATACACTTTTAAAAATAATTTTAAAATCAGGAAGATAATTATGTCACGTTTAAAGCGCAATGCTCGATGGATTAAGGACTTTTTATTGTATATAGTATATAAAGGCTGCCGATGATTTGCGTACGGGTTACCGAAAAAATGCTTCTTTTGGGGACCGTTGGGGATTAAACGAGCTGAGCTTCGCCTTTACGGTTTTTGTCTCCTGCAGCCCTGTTGATTTGCGTACAAGTTGCCGATTAAAAAGGTGCTTATTTCCGGGACATTTCAGAATAAAATTGGTTGAGCTTGGCTATGTATTCGTGTTCGGCATATCTTCGCACATATTTCGGTATACAACACGGAACAAAACCAAATGTGCCAGAGGATACGCGAACTGATGCCCACGGTTCGAGAATTTCTTCCCGAATGATAACCGATCGTGCTAAAATGTTGCGGATACATTGCTAAAGAGTTTCCTATTGATGCTAGTTTAATGTCGATCCAAGAATAGGGGGTATTTAA
Organism: Dreissena rostriformis; assembly: GCA_007657795.1. Lineage (NCBI taxonomy): Eukaryota > Metazoa > Mollusca > Bivalvia > Myida > Dreissenidae > Dreissena > Dreissena rostriformis. The sequence continues at coordinate 27,566 of VMBQ01001576.1, forward strand.
TAATACTTGTCATGCCGAACTGCATATCGTTTGCTATTGTGGCACACCAAAAGCAATACTTAAAGAAACAGACAATATAACATACACATTATTCTCGGAGATGATTGACACAAATTCATTTTATTATGTTCAATAAACGTTTATTGCATATTTGAAATTAGTAACTATAAGTTTATAGTCAGTTATTTTTATTAACAAATAACCAGGTTTATTTATACAGTGTCGAAAATAAGAATCGTTAATATACATATTATGATTAACTTTGACTGTTCACTTAATAATGCACAACTCGCAAATCATATCCGTGTGGCTTTGCTGAAAAATTCCTATATGCGTGTGATAAATTTCAGTATTTGTAAAATGACTAAACTCAAATCTCTCATTGTAATAATTATTAAACCATTAGACTGCGCTGAGATGTGCCATTGCTTATTGCACTGATGATGAAAATAAAAATGAAAATTCATTCGCGAATTAACAACAACAGAGATTGTGCGCAAGTTGGTGTACATGTGCTATATGTAACATCTTTTATCATGAAGCTATGAGGGCAGTAACCGGTTCACGTCGGTGCTTTAGGATTCTAAAGGGCGATACTCGTCTGCAAGAGCCAAATTTTCCTCAAAACGGAACCTGAAATGAGATGAACCCTGTTATTGTTACAAAATTAGTCTGGACCTATCAAAAGAGGGCAAAATATAACATGTCTAACATATTATGTGAAAAAATAGTTCTGAATAAGCTAAATGGTATGGCCGCAAAAACTATCGTCAAAATCACCATTTTACCCTTCGCAGAAAATTCCACAGACGAAAAAGCGGAAATGATAACCTGACAATAAACTGCCATTCTTACAGGCAATTCATTATATTTTCAGTTAATGAACACAAAAATACCTTGTTACCTTGTCGTTTTTGAGATATGGTTGGATGTGTTGACCCTATAGGGATTTCTCCGCAAAAACACACAAAAAGTCCATCTACCCCCACCATTTGCAACACAGGAAGTAAACAATGCACATGGAGGAGGAAGGTCGTGACCTCTTAGTTTCCCATTTCATAAAAGTCAATATTTTACAAAATTACCCCGGTTGGGGGTTCATCAAGCATTCTTCTCTTCAAATTTGAATTTTAAACCTACACTTTCCCAATAGTTCTTTTTTCCACCGGGGCCAATTCGAATATACTGCTCCAAACCGGTTACTGCTACCTTAAGGANCTAACGCAACACTTTTCCAACTTGAAGATAGTAGTACTCTCACGTACACATGTACTTTAGGTACACCTAAGATTGTGCAAATATGTGTAACAGGTCTATGCAATGATACATGTCTATTTTATCACGTTAACAACAGATGATCATTAAAACAAACGTCCCGATATTCATTATGACCTGCCATTTTAGTTCAATACATTGTACACTTTGCATTACTGGTCAGCACTTGATTCCGTTAAAACGGATTGTTGTCATAGCGACATATGAACACAACACTTTTTTTTACATGTCTGAAACTTATTTCGTCGTAGTATTTTTATAATGTTTCAATTCTATACTTATTGTGCATTGTGTATGTTTATGAATACATGTTTATATATTTTTTTTTCTTTATTAAATCATTAAGATAAATGTATGTCTTAGCTGAACTCACCTATGTCAGTTGCTAAACAGCAGTCGTATAATTACAAATAGCTTACCAAATAATCCCCGTGTCCTCAACACAGTTAAGGTTTTGTTTCACGGTAAAACTGTAGTTGTCTAAATGAATGTTATTTGGGTATCTTTATGTGCAGTAAGATGCATTTGCACGTTTCGATGCACATTACAATGGCTCGTGACATTTAAAGGGACATTTTCACAGATTTTTGCATGTATTGAAGTTTGTCATTAAATGCTTAAAACATTGGAACTTAATAGCTCAAGCGAAAAACTAGAATAAAATTAAAGAAAGAAAGAAAGTAGTCCGCAACTGGGCTTGCACCACTGACCCTTGGAGTTCAAGACTAGCACTTACACCACTCATCGAATCCGTGCTCATACAGTGAGTTGCGATTTTATACATAATATACGCAATCCTCGTAATGTAAAAAAATATAACGATAACATCAGAACTCTCCAAATCATTCAATCGTTTCGCGTTTGTAACGCTTTATAATGTTCAAGTTTTTAACTCGTCAAAAGATGCATATAATGGATATGTTAGAGCATGGTAAATGTTCAGTTTTACAGTTTCCTCTCAAATATCATAACTACAACGAAAATGTGCCGATCAGAAACATTTTTTTTTTTCAATTTTGTCAATTTACCAACACGTGAAAATCACTTTAAATTAGTGTCATAAATTATGGTCAAAGCGTATAGATAGAGTTATGTACACGTAACAGTTATTCCAATCACAGTTGTGCTGACACAGATGGAGACACTTTTCACTTCTCAGTCAACGATCGGCTCGTCAAAAATAGAGTCCTGAAACAGGTGCTCATTATAGGTATACCGCACAGTAAAAGTTAAAAAAAGCGCATTATAAGCCAAATATATATATATCTATATATTATTAGTCGAATAAGGTCTGAAACTGCAACATTACTTCTTTATTTATTGTTGAATAAACTTAAGTACACACTGCTTCAACCTAATTTGTTTTATGAGAACTTAATGTAAAGATGTTTTAAATAACAATATCATACTTTTTGAAATATAAAGTATATAATTACCCATCCACGTGGTTGGCTGTTTATCCAGTCACTGAATGTCGACTTAAAATACTGACTGGCACAGGTATTAATCGAATTCTTGATGTCTGTGCCAACGCCCACCATCATCATTGACGTATGAATGATGGTCGAGTAAAGTGCCACCTACAATTAAAACGCCAATTTTGAGACATTATTATAATAAAGGATGTCGGTTTGTTTCTGTAGTAATATCACGTTAATATCAACTCCAGTTACGTAAAAAGGTATATATTTGAGCGCCACTAAAATCAGGTTGGAACCGAGATAACCAATACCCAAGTCCTTTGGTTAAACGACTGTTTTACTTTCCTTTAACTTGACTTACTTGCCTTTAATAGACGACTAGCAATGGTTAATAAGAATTTCTCTCCTGATAGTGTGTGTGGAGTTTTATTATTCCTATGTATTCAAAACCACTTCTGAACACCTAATACTTAAGGTAAGATTTAAAATATATTGGATATGAATACGCTTAAAAAAATAGTAACTTCTAAATATGTTACAAACATTGATGTCCCACGTCAAATGTTTGTACATTTGGGCCAACAGTTTAACTCTGATCTTAAGTTTAACCTTGACATCTCTGCAAAGGACGAAGGCGTGGTACAAGACATGACGTATCGGCATGTTGATCATTGTTGTTTTTTTTAATTGCTTGATAAATAATAAAGTTTTCGAGACGTACGGACGGACATGTGCATTACTACCTTCCACACTGAGACAATTGGTCATATTTGATCTCTGAAATATTTTATATGTGAGCTTGTGTTAAAGATTTTGTGTAACAACTCGTCTCGACATGATGATAATTTCAATTTAGTATAAAATTACCCGATACACGATGCAGCTACAGGTCGGCCAAATAATTATGAACATAGTGTACCTTTGATTTCTGAAAGTAACAATAATCCAGAATTTTGCGCGTTGGGTCTTGTGATAATCGATCGGATGTAGTTTTAAAAGTGCCTGATAAATAATGAAGCTATTGTGCTGACAAGCTGATGGCCAGATTTGCTTTGACCTCTAAGAGTGACATTTATTTTTTTACTAGAGACAGGAGGTATTGCCTCTACAGAACGATGCAAACGCTTTGCTTACAAATATCAGCTTACCTGATCCCACCCAATGGTGTTCGCAGCTTCGCTAGGCAAAGCTTCGATGAATTGCTCCAATGTGGTCGTTGACACGATCTTTTTGGCTATATCAAGCATGTATTGCGACGTATCTGTAAAGTTCGAAACTGCATCAATACTTAGTAGCATGTTTAAAGGAAGTCAGATGTTGTATGAAAAGGCGAGGACCGACGCAATTACAAAACGCTTGCAGAAGCTGTTAAACGTTGGAAATACTATAAAACTCACGATATTATACAACTCCAATATGATAATTCAATGCGTTAAGCAAATGATTTTCACCATGAAACCAAGGTCGCTAAATTCGTTAACAACCGACTAAGGTAAAGGTCGTTAACTTTTGGATCAAGCAAGTTGGGCCAATTAAATGGTAACATTTTAATCTATATGTTACATGCAAACAAATGGGTTTGCTTAAACAATTTTTGAATAAGCGATAAGCTCGTTCCTTGTTATATACTGTACTGATATCATTGGTAAGCTAATTTAATGTACGTTAAATGCATCAAATGTTTGTCTTTACATACCGACTTTTTCATTTTTGGCTGTAGTGCATTGCAGTTTACTTTTAATGACATCGTCGGCAATCCACCTTAATCTGCATCCTAACTCTTTTTGATTATGAGTGACACCTAAAACAATTGATTGATTTTATAAACATGTGATTGTGTTACCATTGCATGTTTAACAAATCTTCAAAGTATGTTCAAATTATTTTTATAGTATAATATAAGCGCTTCCACATTAACGAATTAAGAAGTATAATTTTATTGAAACGTTCACCTAAGTTTATAAAAACTAAAACGTGGGTCTCTAAAAAAACAATGCCAATACAATTATAGTTGGTTTGAGCGACACACCATAGGTACAAATGCAATAAACTATTTCGTTAGACCTTAACCTAATTATTACTTGTCATTCATCGCTATGCATTTCAAATAGAGAATATATATAATACTATTAACTATATATCTTTATATAACTCTGAAACAATTCCGCGTCTGTGCGAACAAACCAAAATTATAAATTGATGAATATATTTTTTTTTTTCTGTTTTGCAATATCTTTTTTTTTACACAAGGGTGAGATGAAAAGTGTGTTTTCATTTGTCAATGGACATTTGTTTAAGTGTAAAAATCAGATGGACCTAAAACAGGGGTGTTCGGAGCACAAGAACGTATTGTTATCAAAAAAATCACAACACTTCAACTGAGATGTGCGAACAATAAGATAAAATGAGCTTTGTGACAACTAAGCTGTTAATACGACTATTTTGATCAATATTCAACACATAACATGTATGCTTCTTTTTATTGTATTAATACGCGCTTCTAAAAGTTCTCCAAATACGTACCTTTTGCGTCAGATTGGTCTTTCGTATCATCACCTGTAATTCAAACAGAATGATTTAAGGGTGATTATTGGTTGACCTATCATTACATATCGCTACATATCGCAAATAACGTTTTGGAAAATTTACATCTACATTAAATACGTTTGGCGTGTTCATTTCCAGGTTTAACATATTTACCTTTTCCGTCGACTTCGTCAAACGTGCCATCACCTGTGAATAAAACAAAATGCTTTGGGTGATTATTGGTTGACCTTTCGCTATATATCGCTAAATGTAAATGACACAAATGGAGGAGTGATACCAGATAACGAACTGCAGAAGAAGATGTGGATTTAGCACTTCCATGAGCTACTCAACAGGCCAGCTACTGCGAACAAACCGGAGACTCCGCCAGCTACAATCGATCTGCCAATAAAGTGCTGGGCTCCCACGAAGGAAGAGATCAGCAGCGCCATCAAGCAATCGAAGAACGGCAAATCTGCAGCACCTGACAGCATACCAGCAGAGGCGCTTAAGGCTGACGTCGAGCGAGACCATTGAGGAGCTACTCTATCCGCTCTTCAGCAATAAATGGGAAGAACAAGAATTGCATCCTGCTGAACCGAATGACAGACGCAGTAGACCCGCATCTCAGTGACCAACAAGCCGGCTTTCGAAAGGAGAGATCGTGCACGGATCAGATCGCTACCATGCGCATCATAATTGGAACAATCTCTGGGTGAAATTTGAATCTGTACTTCAACTTCATCGAATATGAAAAGGCGGTCGACAGCGTTGACCGGGAGACCCTCTGGAGTCTACTGAGGCACTATGGAGTGCAAGGAAAGATCATCAACATCATCAGGAAGTCTTATGATGGTACGACCTTCAGAATCGTTCATGGCAAACAGCTCACCTTCGCCTCCGAAGTTAGAACAGGAGTAAGGCAAGGTTAGGTTAGGCTACTGACTCTAACCTTTCTTGTTCCTGTTGGCCATAGACTAGGTCATGAAGACGGATCAAAAGCGGAACGGAATCCAGCGGACACTCTGTTTACAGTTGGACGACCTCGCCTTTGCCGACGATCTGGCTCTTCTCTCCCACACCCAACAAAAGATGCAGGGAAAGACAAACATGGTAGCGGACAATTCAGCTAGACTGGGTGTCACCATAAACAGAGAGAAGAGCAAGGTGTTCAAGACCAACGCATTCAACGACACACCCATCACAGTCCAGTGCGAGGCGCTGGAAGAGGTGGACAGCTTCACCTATCTTGGCAGCATTCTGGACAACCGTGGCGGAACGGATGCAGACGTCATCGGTAAAGCACGAACAGCATTCCATCAGCTGAAGAAGCTCTGGGGATCCAGCGCAATTGGCATCACCACCAAGATTATGCTCTTCAATACCATAGTTAAACCAATACTCCTCTTATGAAGCAGAGACCTGGCGAACCACTGTCATCAAGATAAAGAAAAATACAGGTCTTCATCAACACCTGCCTGAGAAAGATCTTCAAGATCCGCTGGCCAGACAAGATTTCCAACGAATAATTATGAAGAAGATCAAAGCAGCAGCCTGTTGAAGAAGACATCCTTCAGAGACATTGGCGATGGATAGGCCACACCCTGAGCAAGCCTGCATCCAATACGACAAGGCAATCTCTCACCTGGAACCCCCAAAGGAAAAGGAACAAACGGTGGCCTAGAAACACCTGGCGCCGCGACCTGGATGCAGATTTTAAGCATATGGGCAAAAAGTGGGGGAAGCTGTAGAGACTCGCCCAGAACCGAGAAGCCTAGATGAAAGTGGTCGGCGGCCTATGTCCCACATGGGATCACATGCGAAGATGAGATGAGATGAATTACGTTTTGGAAATGAAAATTGTACAACACATTTGTTTGGCGGGTTTATTTTCATATTATACATGTGTACCTATCCCGTCGACTTCGTAAAACGTGCCATGACTGGTAAATAAAACATAATGATATGGATTTCAGATGTCCTTATCCGTTCATGTAATAAATATTTTGTATTTTAAATATTAAATGTGAAACAAGAAAAAGAAAAAAATGTTTAATGTCAAATACATTTGTTTTGCGTGTTAGTTTTCATATTCAATATATATACCTATAGCGTCGCATTCGTCTTCTGCTTCCTCGTCTTCTATTTCCCAAGATGATCCGATTATTTGCGCGAACATTTCAGTGATTGTATCAAGTGCATAGCCGACAGAAGCCGTGTTTGCACACAGCTTTGCATCACATCGGCCTTCTTCTGTTAGCACCAATGGATCGTCTGAATTAAAAATATCAAACTTTTAAAACAAAGTGGAGTAATTTATTCACAAGTAAAATGTGGAGTGCCTTAGAATAACAAAAAAGAGTTTTTCAAGAAACAGATCATGTGCAACAAGAAATTATCTTTACAATTTTGATTCACGGCGTCAATATTTGCCTTTGGTTAGTGAAATAGTATCATCAGTCAAATCCATGAGATCAAATAGAAGTGCCAATGTATTTAAACAAATGCAACGTTTTCCATTTATTCGTTTGGGTCTACTGGATAGATTGTTATTCAAATTTCCCTTAGATATTTAAAAGGGTCGAACCCTGGGTTAGATAGCTACGCAAACAAAAACCTTGACAAAGTCAATTTCCCAACACTGGTTTGATTCCATATTTGATTTTGAACTAGGCTCGAAAAAAAGTATAGTTGCTAGATGTTAACAATTTGATGTAAGTGAAGTGTTAAATGTGGATTGAGAGTGCATTCGGAAAGAATCGTTTTCTTTCAAAACAAGTTGATTAATTCAATAAATGGTATATTCCCATACTATACTTATATGAATAGCTGCATACAAACTTGAAAGGCTACATAAGCGGTAATAATTGCATGGCAAATCTTGCAAATTCGACCCTAAAGCTTAAACAAGTTTTGTGTTTTCTCCATCCCGACCGACCCTATTTTTTATATATTTTTTTCATTTTGCTACATTCGAAGATCTAAATACAGTCAAATTACCATTAGCGGATCATTACCCATAGCGGATCACTTTGATGTTCAAGACTGCGTATCGCGATAAATAGTTGACATTTTTAGATGATATTTTGCACACAGCATCTTTAAGGTCAGTTATTTAAAAAGCATTGATTGAGTCGTAATCGGAGCTACTCTTTGTCAAACATTTCGGTATGTTTTGCTGATATGTATATACGACTTTGTAGACTTCCGTCTCGTTTCCAAATCGAGGTTGAACATTTTTCGCGGCCACGTGCTATAACTCTGTCGGAAAGTAAAAGTTTACGCTTTAATTTATAGGCCATTAAGTAGTCTTTCTACCTGCAAAAGTTCATTTCAGTTTGATTCGTGTTTAAGATTTTGCAACACCTTAAATGAAATGAAGAGTTAGGGAAATAACGGATCAAGCGTGATAATATGCGTATTGATAATATGTTGTATTAAAATAAATGCAAATCTTGTTGATTCTTACAATAAATGATCTCAACTTAATGTTTTATTTATGTTCCATGTTCAATATCGATGATTAGATATGATTCAAACACTTTACAAGGTTTATAAGATGCCCATATCTTTTTTTTTATCTATTTAGGATTTTCAACAGATAATTCACACAAGAACACCATGCATAAAGTATTGATACAAGATCACATATAGAAAACAATTAATAACAAAAACAAATGAATAAAATTAATAACTGTGAATGTAACTTGGTCATTGTTTACAACACAGTTCATGTTTCAACAGTTCAAATAGGGTGTCAGATGCCCCCTGAGTGGTTTCGATCACGTGATCCGTTAATGCATGAATTCTATGAATTCTTCGGCGAAAAAAAGGTATCACAAATACATTTTGCCTGCGTTTAAACACAAGAATGTGTGCTGAATCAGTAAGCAAAGGTGATATTTAATCAAACTGGTGTAAAAGAAGTCTCAAAACATGTATTGCTTGTCACCTGAACAACTTAATTGCGCTACTGATCCGGTAATGCTAACTTGACTGTAATCGTTAAAATAAACTTTTACTTTTTTTTTTAAATAATCTTGAATTTTATAATCGGGAGATTTCTGTCGTGTTGTATCCAGCTTAAACTTGTAAATATAACATGTTATCATAAAAAAGTAAAACGAAAAACAAAGAGTTAAGCTAACCAACCGAACTATTTATTATATTTTGGTGGAAACAAATAATTTTACAGTGAATATCGTCTAAAAAAACGTAAATTAATATACATTTAGCCACACAAATTTAAGTCCAGGTGTATAGTGAGTGTAATTGATTGTTAATCAATGGTTTTAATATTTACCTATTTTACATACCTTCGACGCGTGAACAAGTATGAAATATTATCGAGGTTAATCAAGCTGTTACTGAACTGTAACCCACGTTTATGTAGAAATCGTTAAACCGCAACCGATAGTAAAGTTATGTTCATAAAGAACATAAAATATATTGTGTGTGATTTACAAACGGCTGTTAGATTTACTATAGTGACTTATACAATTGTAAAGGTCCTTAGATTTACATAGACGACACTATACAATGAATTTACTTGATTTTATATTCATCAAATTTCACTGTTGACGTTTGTATAATTTGAAACTCACGTTCGAAGGGTCCAGACGAACCTTTGCAAATACTTTCATCCGTTGAAGGGTCAAACGGTAAATGACCCGAAGCCTGCTGATTACTTGCTGACCTTTGCATTTCTGTTTTAAAAGCATATTTACATGTTAAAGTTTAAACAATCAATCTTAATAACCTGACAGAGTTATGGTAAATACAACTTATTACACGGTCGGTTGAATAACGTACACTTAGATCAGTATGTATAATAAGATTAGTTTTAGAACCAATATAATCATAAGGTACAAATAACTTTAAATTGTTTCTTATCCAAGGTCACAATATATAGGCTATTAGAAAGAATAAAAAAGTCCTGTATATAAACTCGATAGATATGACAATATTTACTTACCTGTTACACGCGTGTGTTTATTCCTTTTAAAAAATGCTCGATTATTGAAATATCGTCGTGTATGATTTAAGACTACACTGGTTTATGAATGGGTATAGAGCGGTATTGTGTTTTGTATTAAAACGTAGATTTTCTGGTTGTCGCTTCACCACTTACCACGTGTGCGATTCGAACTCACTACAAAAGCGTTATGTTAAAAATGCAGCATTACAAACGCATTGCATGGTCGTGCATTTCGTGTGAAGTAAGTTCATTTGTAAAAGGCAATTGTATGTCTTTCAATCACGTATCAGAAATCAGAGTACATGTTTTTATAAATCTCCAATTTATGAAATCAACACCGGACATTCAAACTGTAACCGGATTTGGTGAGATATTTTGAATTGAATTTAGTAATAATTAGCTTAAGATTGATTTAGATAATCTTTGAAGTGGTATAAGCTTATTTTACAAATTGATAGGTAATTGCAATTATTTAAATGATACGGCCACGTATTAACTTAATAGGACATGAACAAAATTGGCTAAATGTAAAAAATATATCACACCGTTATGGCTATTAATGTATGGAGTGTTATCAATAATTGTGTTTTCGCGGTGCATATTAAAGATAAAACTCGTCAGCGGGAGCATGGAGAGCTTTTAATAATAGCACGCCGCATGTTGAATAAGCAAAGGAAACATTCATACCAAGTAAAACGAGCAATCGGACAAATATTTCACTTTAATCATATCATTGGCTTTGCGTGTTCTGAAGCATGTGATGACACGCGCACTGCTCAAATAAAACCAGATATTGCGTCCCTGAATAATGTACAGATGTCACGTAAGCACTACCATTTGAATTCGTTGACAGTTAGTCATTTGTTACCATCACCGGAACGGTACTTGAATATTGATACGCGATTGATAAGCATTTTAAACATAATTTTCATTCAGTGGACATGTTATTTTGTATAAAGGTAGACTTCAATTTAAAAATGAATCTTTCTGTTTTAATGATGAAAATCAGTATACGCTTTTTTAATAATTCGTGTTGNACCCACACTCACACATCAGATTGAATTAATGGGACATATGAAAGTTTTTGCTGTAAAAGCCACATGCCTGTATTGGTAGTTTTGACCTGAGCGTGTGAATGTACTTTACATATTGGACTCGTCTGCTAAGTAGGGAATCGATGTTTTATTGATAAGTGTTCTAGCCTCAAATGAGCATACTATTTTTACTATACAGTGGCATTTGTTCGTACTGGACAAATGCATCTACCTGTTTTTTGGAAAACCGCGGCAAACAGTGCATACTAAATTCATGTGAAAGAGTGTTGGAGTGTTGTTGTAATAGACTCTTAATTATCAACTTAATCTTGACCATATTGCATGTATTTATATCCATACAATCTGAAATTATAACAACAGTAAATGAATCAATATTGTAAATATAAGACCGTTGTGGATTATGTGAACTTGAGTTATTGTCTGTTTTACTTTGTTATTTTGCTATAATATTATTTATATGTCCATCTGATATTGACCAATCTTAGACCACACGAATATAACTATTATATTGGTATCACATGGTAAAACCAGCTTAGGTTTTGATACGAATAACCTTATTTTCAATCCCATCTAGTGCAAAGACATAAAACGGGTACAATTAAAATAGTAATACTTTATGTGTTGTCCTATTGTTGTTGTCTTCCTCAACATTTCTATTTCAAAACTAAATATGTTACCGTGATGAGCTTGCTCTAAAGCAAAGTGATTCACGCAGAAATTCAATGTGTAATGTTTAATATCAGTCAGGTAGTTCAATATTCTTTGGAAATATGAACAATATACTACAACTGTCAGTAATATGTCTAATGAAAATCATGCAGTTATGTCAATCAATGGTCAGATCGTTTAAGAAAATCATTGCGCTCTTGTTTATAAGAAAGAATGCCTCTTATGACCTGCTTAAAACGAAACTTTACTTTTGGTGACTCATATATATGTTCTGTTCTGACATTGAACTCAAAACGCTATCCCATATAATACTACATAATAGATGTACGAATTTTCGTAAAACGATACTTCAAGAATATTGTTGGATGTCTGGATGGTATCCTGAAATTTTGATACACAAAATTACGTATTAATTGTCCACATGGATTGACGGTAACTTTATTTTTACTTCATTGTGTAAATAACATCGTGTATGTAATGCCTTATTTCAAAATGCATTCATATCAGACACATGCCCATTCATTGTTTTAAGTTTTGCAACGTTTAGCAAAACAGAAACAGCCAATACAGTGTCAAATTGTAGTTCAATTGTAATTTACTAATCATATCATTGTGTTACTAAAAGTATCACTTACAGGAAATACACAACAACTAATACTGAAGATCATCAATACACCACAAAGTGCTCTGAAACAGAACCTTATAGTAATGTGTAATATAAACTGCATTTAATGACTTCTATGAGCTTTCAATGCAAATAAAGGTTTATCAATGAAGACAAGGCGCATATATTTTGCCATTGACATTGAATTTGAACGTATACATTTATCTGTCACTGTAAAACGTTATTCATGTAAATAACACGTTGTGTTTATATCTATCTGACGTTAATTATTTAAATTGTTTGCAACAGTCAGATCATAATGAATTACTACGATAAATGCAGCCATCGGGTACTAGTGTTCAATACTTGACCTGATATAGTTTATTACCTGTGCCACGATATTTCGAAATTCTAACTTCATGTAGTAATAACCATCGTCTACGCAATCACCTAGAATAGGTTTACAGTGGAGACAAAATGTTTAAAGATCCATCACTGAATGGAGAAGCAAAAGACTGGTCATCACTCACTTTGTATACCCGTTAATTCTAATATGCAACCTTTGAAATCACAGTATGACCTTGGTCTTGATGTAAATTAATATTGTGTGAAACCCAGTCCAACATAGTTCAGACTGTGTGGCAATTTATTAAAAAATCCTTTAATACATGAGATGCTTATATACCGGAGAAACATCAATAATATATAAGTAACAATGTGCTCTTGTTTGACCTTAAATCACAAAGAATCACCTTGGCTTTTGAGGGAGCCATTTCAGCCATTAAATATGACATTGACCTCAAATACAGCTGTCTGTTGTGTGATGTTCTTTAATATTTGAGGGAAATAAAGCTGCAACAAGCTCTGTTTTAACAATGAAATGTGTGGACCTGTAACCTTGACGAATGACCTTTACCCTTGAGGTAGCTACCTGTTTTTGCTGTGTAACACACTGTCTATCTAACATAGGGTAAAATGTATGCACAGTTTTTTTTAATCCTATAATAAATCAGAACAAAAATATCTCGAAGAAGCCCTATGTAAGACTTTTGACCTTGAAGTTTGACATTGAGCAAAGGATTAACTATCTGATGTTTGTGTGTAACACGTCGTCTAATATAGGTAAATATTTGTGTCAATTTATTTTTAATGAATTCAATGAATGCAGAATGTTAAGCTTGGACAAGCACTGAACAGTTATATATGATATATTTGACATTGACATATTACCTTGACCCTAAAGATAACCAACCAACATTGTGCGTCAAACCGGTTAATACTAATGGTACATCACAAACAAGAGCTTTGTCACAGATATATCAGCAGTCCCCTACCGGATAAAATAAGGCAACACTTATCGAAAAATCAAGCTGGAAAAAAATAACCTGAAGGTCTGCACGGTCTGGTAGGTGGAATCTTTGTTGACGCCTATGATGAGGTGGATACTGCCATACGTAATAAATTTATTTTAAAAGACTTTTTTACTTCCCGACAAAAATGTTCATAGCAACAGCTCTTGACAATCTTGCAATACCGGGATGTATGACATCACCGAACATAGAGCTGCACGTGTGGATTATATCAGAATACCTTGTACATATTTACAACAGCCAGCGACGTTTTACGTCCGACCCGATTCAATCAAACAAGATCATTAGGGAAATACATACGTTTACATATGTTGAGGTCGTAGGTATATGTGTACAAATTTCAAACCCCGAGCCTTGAAGAGCAAGCGAAACGTAACACAAAAAAAAACATTTTTTTTTAGTTTTATTGAAATGAACGCAGTAACATGAACATAAATGTAACAACAGTATTTTAAAACTCTTAGGTTTACACAATTGATGAGCAATATATAATATATGAGATCATACAATAGTACATCTAAAAACCGTTCCAGGAAATAATGAATTTGAAGACACGACAGTTCTTTGCATAATATAAATTGTATTTTCCAAATATATATATAAACAAAGAATAGCTGAAGGCACTAATATAGTGACAATAATATATTTTGAAGTAGTTTTCAAGTATAATCGAACTTAAAATGGTGTTATTATCACTATCATGCATTTCAATAGTTAAAATACAAAATCTTCTTTACCTCGCCATGTGTATTACAAGCTCTCATACTAAAAGTTTACCAATAAAGTTATCTATTTACGACAGTTAAATCTATACATTCCTTTGCCTCTGGAACAGTTTTCAAAAACAATGATTAGAGTGTTATTACATACACTATATGCATATATAAAATAAACATTAATATTGAACGATTTTGTAAATAAAACGAGTATCCTTTTCAAGGACTTAGACTGGCATACCTTCAAATGCCAGTGGAGAAGTTAATAACATTTATGAGATATTATTTAAACATATAATACTATCATAGCACATGTAATCGTATATGGTGTATTGTTTTTCAAGAATGGAAACATATATTTCTATCTTATCTAATATACATTATCATTATGCGTCAACCTCAAATGTATGTTACGAACTACTAATACAATCTACAGCGTAATAAGACTACATTCGTGAATGATTATGTAATACACATATCTTATTTAATAGACGGGAAGCCACACATTCGTTTTCTCAAAACCTTCCTTTAAATCGAAACAGGAAGATTTCAAGATTTAATTATGACTACCTTAAAACACTTCTCACGTTTCAATTGATTCGCTTTCCAATATATACCTGTTTAAATAACATAGCAAGAGTACACGGTGACATTCTAATGACATAAGCTTTCTGTTAAAGTACATAAATTCCTAATAAAAGTGATAATATTTCTATGTTTCTTCTTTACCACCCCCCATAACTCAATTTATTATTGTGTTAAGTGCCAATATATACGTATAATAATATACCAAATATAATAATTAACATAATATCTTAACCTATATACTGGCCGGAACAAGTCACAGTCTTTCTCAACATCATGACGTCAGCAGTTAAACACGCTACTCACAGGTGAAGAACCCGATATCATCAATAGGTTTTAAATAATGCCTTCTATCAATAATTGAGCCTCGCTATGGGAAAACTGGGTTTAATACATTTTCGTTAAGTGTCGCACCAGATTAGCCTGTGCAGTTCGCACAGGCTAATCTGGGACGAGAATTTTGTCTTCAATTGGATTTTCGTTAAGAAGAAACTTCCTTTAAACGAAAAATACAATAACAGCGGAAAGTGTCGTCCCTGATTAGCCTGTGCGTTTTGCACAGGCTAATCTGGGACTACACTTTACGCACATTCATTACACCCCGTTTCACATGGCAAGGCCTAATTATTTAATACAAACAAAGTCACAGTTTATCTAAACATCATGATGTCAGCATGTTAACATTCTACTCATAGGTGAAGAACCCCGATATCATCAACAAGTTATAAATAATGCATTCAATAAATAATTAAACACTCATCTACCTGACTAGTGGTTGCATCATAAATGTAAACACCGTGTTACAAAGCTAACTAAACAGTTGTGACAGATTTTTTGTCAGTGTGTGTCATCATTAACAAGAACAAATAATTGAAATTGTAATCAATAACTGAGCACTGATGTACCTGGGGTGTATCAGCGATTTCAGCCTTTCCTATTACAAAGGCAACAAAGCTGTCACTGCGGTTTCTATTTATGCTCGAACAAAGACGCTGATCTAATATGACTACATTTACTTACACTTAATGAGGTTTCGTAAAAGTATGCATGGATTTGATAGAGGCATTGATCTGAGATAGTCACGTGCACTTTATTGGGAGATTTTCTATACTATTTATTCGACCACTGGTTTCTTGGTTTACTATCATTGTACTATCATTAAGGCGCGCGCATGTGTCATGCAAAATTTGATTAAATAGTTGACTTGATTAAACCTAAATATAACTATAATAGTGGTAAATGTTTGCAAACCACAATCTTCCTTGTGTCGAGCCGTATGACGCTGAATCATATTAAGTCTATTCAAAATATACATGTGTGACGTCATCAAACGAAACATAACATTGTTATGAATTAAAGGAATAAAAGCCTCGATTTCCTTGGATCGGAATTTTACATCGAAGTGTATGGATCCCATTGTTGTTATTCTGCTTTGTACTAGTAGAATATGTGATCCAATTCGATAAAGTATATTCAGTTTGTACAGGTTCTTTGATTACATTATCTCCTACACGTGTATTTGCATTACCTAATTGTTGACTTAAAGCTGAGAGGGTATTTTCACTTTTTGATGACAAATCTTTGAGAATATCAATGCTGTCTGTAATACAGTCAGGTGATCCCGATACCTTACTATATAAAAATAGACATTATTATTGCAGTATACCCGTAGCATAGATATGGAAAGGAAATCCCCCATCTTACCCGACATGTAATGCAAAATAAATAAGATTGTCGTCACTTTATGCATGTGTTGTTGATAAGCATTATTAATAAAACAAAGTTACTGTATTGTGGACTTTTGCACACCATTTCAACGTCTTATAGTTTTGCCTCTACAAAAAGCTTTGCCACGAGATTTGTACTACAATCATTTGCACCATTTAATGCCATTTCACAGAATCATGATACATCGGTAACAAAATAAACTATATAAAGGTTGTACATATACACTCTTTTGCACCATTTAATGCCATCTCATTGAATAATGTTTTACCCGGTGCCTAAACATTATCCGTGAAGCTTTGCCACGAGTTTCTGCACCATATCATACCATTTCATTTGTATTGTTTACAGCATGTTTCATGTTGATTCCCGTATCAAAGACGTGAGGTTTGTGCACGCCCAAACGAGCAATTTCATTGCCCCATTCTAAGTTTTTGCCAGTATTAAGGCTGTCAGGTTGGCACACAATGCACATTAATATCCCAATCGCATCTTGGTCATGAAGAAGAGATCTGTCCACGTTATACCGTGGTTCTCAGTCCGTGGCTGTAGTCGGATTTCACGCAGCGTGATTTCTAATCAAGTTCTGTATCAACATCCGTCTCTTCGTATATTGATTCCTGAAAAAAATAAGTCGCAACAATATAGCAATAATTGTGTGTGTTTTTCGTACAATACAGTTGGCATGGTACAATACGAAGCATGCAAAACAACTTGATGTTACTAAGTATCATAAACAATATCCAAAACAAGCCTTCGTTGACCCCCCCCCCCCCCCCCCCCCCNTCGGCATTAGTTGTCCCCCCCCCCCCACACACACACAAACTGTGTTTCAAAACATACTTAGCGCTACAATTTATTCGAGTATAGTAGGGCCTGTAAGTTTCACAAAATCATTTTTGTCTTTGATGAGATGTCTTAGGCAATGCACAAATTAAATATAAATTACGGTATAAAACCGTACGGTTACGATAGATTACACTCCTCAATAACCTTACCCATCCGTTCGGCCTTTCCTCTATCCACGGCCGAATGTTTGCCCGGAAGTATCGGGTGGAATAGTTCCTCAAGGACTGACCAGCCGAGATTCCGCCCTTGACCGCCAGCATGGACGCCTGGACAAGATAAGTGTACCACGCCACCTGTAGGAGAAAATGACCAGCGGCTAGACAAGGCAACAAAATACATTATGAATGTGCGTTAAGTATCTTCCAAGATTAGCCTATGCAGACAGGCTAATCACGGACGACACTTTTCGCTTTTATGGAATTTTTTGTTTTAAGGAAATGTCTTCTTAGCGAAAATCCGTTTTGGCGGAAAGTGTCGTTCCTGATTAGCCTGTGCGGACTATACAGGCTTATCTGGGACGACACTTTACGAACATGCATTAAGCCCCGTTTTAACAGACCGAGCGAGGCTCCTTTCTCCGTAATTTTCGTACCCATTCGTACAGTTTATCAATCGGAAGGTGATTCATGGAAATCTCAACGTTAAACACGTATCAAGCCTCCAATAAGAACGTTAACCCGTGATTGCAAGAACAGGTTCGTCTGGTATTGAGTGTGCACTTATACATTGTTGTGTTTTTTTTTTTTTTTACCTTTTTTTGTAAAGATTTATTAAGGTCGTCAATTTCGAAAAGATATTAAGATATTAACATTCACTTTTTTTTCATAATTTTGTGACAAAGTTATACCTGTAATTCGCTTCGTTGGAGTTAGTTATTTATCAAATACTCAGCACGGTAATTTGTTTAATTGTACATGTGTTTACTGATGACGTGTGAATGATTTCAACATAAATGGTACACGTAGTAACACTATAATCATGTGTTCACAGTTACAATTCCTATTTGATTAACGTTTAGGTTGTTAAAATGCCCACCAAATGTAAACGGATGAATACCTGTTGACATGAAACCAAGCAAACAAACAAACCTTGTTCTGGGTAAAGCGGGCCTAATATATTTGTGTAAATTGTCCCATATTAGCCTCTGCAGTCCACACAGGCTTATCAGGGACGACCCTTTCATCTTGTACGAAATATTTAGTTTTAAGGAAGTCTCTTCTAAACGAAAATCATGTTTCGGCGGAAAGCGTCCTCTCATATAAGCCTGTGCGAAATGCACAGGCTAATATGGGACGGCACTTTACGCACATGTATTAAGCCCAGTCTTCCAAGAACGGGGCTGAAATAATAGTAATTATTGTTTACCTGCTCCCAGCCCACAGTGTCGGCCAGTTCCCGACTCACCGCCTGCTTGAAATCATCGTAGGTTGGCGCTTTGAGAAGGCTCTTTATTGCCGGTGCAATAAGCGGTAGTAATTCAACATGGGGCTTGGCCTGGAACGAACAGATGATGGTATTTGATTACAGCGAACAAATAATTTACTTTAACATTGTTTGTTTCCTCAAAGTCTGCAAATGAGCTTATAAAGATCATGTAGATTTACATAATCAAAGACGGTTAACAGTATTAGGAACAAATTTTGTTTTTAACAAAACAGCAAATAACAAGAATCAGTATTTGTTCAAACTTGTTTGATACAACATTTAACAAACTTACGTGACCAAAATATAGAGAAATAGTTGTGTATTAACAATATATAGCTGAGAATACTCGTTCAATGTTCTATTTTACGTACATAACAGTAAGGGAGAGCAACACTTACCCGGTCGGATTGGAAGACAGGATGAGTGTCGGCAACGTTTCGCAGTTCTTTGATAATGTCCAATTCCAAACCTGAAAATATCAAATTATGCAATTATAAGCTACATTAATATTTGCGTCTATTATTGTTTTCTGGGAGATAACGGGAATTGTCCTTGAACTGCTTATATTAAATTTGGCAAAGTTCTCAAATGAGTCATTAATTCCAGTTTTAATGATTTAGAAGCATCTCACGATTGGAAAATGCCTTACACAATCTCAGTTGAAGTTTATAGAAAAATAAACAGACTTACAATCATGATATCCGGTTTTACACATTTAATGTTGCTTTCAAGAAATTTCGTTTACAAAAATTCAACCTCATTTTTTATATCAAACATCCTCGAAAGTCACCACCATACATTGTACATGAGGTGATCTAGGGCAGTATTTTTTCATCATTTCGGGAAAGGGACCAGAGCCATTTGGATTGGAAAAACAAGCGTCGTTTTGACTAAAATTTGGAAATATTTGTATTTTATTGTTTGCTTTCAATCCCACCTGGCGAATTAAATGAAGTAAGAGAACACCTGACATAAATGCTGGACATGGGAACATTTCGAGAATCAACAAGTCCTTGGTCTTTAAACTGTGTAATTATGAGAAAGAAAAATGGTAGGATTCGATTTTGCATCGACTTCCGGAAACTTAATGAAAGCACGAAGAAATACAGTTTTGATTTACTACGAATTAGATACCTAACATTTACTATCAAGGTCCAAATATTTCTCTAATTTAGACTTGTAACCCGGGTTCTGGCAGGTAGCAATTAAGGAGGAAGATTATAAGAAGACTGCGTTTCAGGTTGGGGGCCTTGGGTTTTATAAGTGCAACCGAATGTCCTTTTGGATATGCAACGCCCCAGCAACCTCCCAACGATTAATGGAACGTTGCATGGGAGGTTTAAATATCCGAGCCTGTCTCATCTACTTAGAAGATATCGTCGTGTTTTCCAAAGATACTCAAAGCCATATCCAGAGATTGGACCAGATTTTTTCCATATAAGCTTCCTACAATCTTACAATTAAGCCATCAAAATGAGAGTTTTTTAAAACCAAAATAACTTATCTCGGCCATGTTGTGTCCGAAGAGGGAATAAGTTTTCAATATTATTTTTACTTAGAGCAACATAGAGAAATTACTAAATGTTGCTCTTATATACAAACAATCGTAAAGACTTACTTGAAGGTCGACGCCGTGCTCGGAAGCTGTCCGACTCGGATTCTGACTCCGACAATTTCTTGTGAACAATAGAATCGCCGATTAATTTGAGTCTGTCTGCAATGTCATTGCAAACACGCTGTTTGTCGCTTTCGTCGACGAGTTCGCCGTCCGATTCATCCTCTATGACTCCGTTCAACCCACCCGTCGGTAATGTTGGTCCATCTAGAACATTACAACAATGCATTTACCAATATATTAATCGCGATTAAGATTTCCGGATCGTAAGGAATAAACAAAATACAACAACCACAATTAAATAATAATGCAACACCGACATTACTGTACTCAAACTTACATACTTCATCTCACAACATAAATTAAAATAAATATTGATGCCAATGGCATCCAATAAGGTAATACTGCTTAACTTCTTAAACATATACATTGTATTGTGTACGTGAAAGGAAACACTTTACTCCTGAGCTACCAATATACATGAACATTTGTTTTTACCTGTTACGTCATGACCCCAACCGCCGTCCGTTTCAACATCGGGTGATAAATCAAAGCTTGCCGGTCTGTATTTCACTAGTCCATCTAAACGTAACGTTGAACAGCCTGGTTTTCGAGTTGGAACATACTCAATGATTTCCTCGAAAAGGTCTGTGATATCATCTTTCTGCGTTAAAGCGTCAAGGGATGGACGTTTACTTTCTGGCATAACTTCCTTCGACGGCGGTGCAGGGAATACCTCCTCTATCTTTGGCAGTTCAAAATTTTTATCTTGAAAATTCGGTTTCATTTCTGAAGAAAAAATAATCTTATACTAATATTTTCAGTAATGAAATATTATGCATATATATGTATGTATTAATTTATATTGATATTCTTTGAAAGCCTCGTTTGTAATCTAATGTATATAAATAAAATAATAATATAATAATTATATATTTTAATTTTCATATTGCAATGTTTTGAAGATCGAAAACCATTCACAGCTCTATTGTAGTCATTCATGTAAAATAAGTCTTTTGACAACACAATAAGAGTCGTTCTAGGAAAACCGGGCTCCATGTGTGTAAAGTGATATATAAGCCTGTGCAGCCCATCAAGCCTGTGTAGAATTTTAAACGTCATCGATAGCAACATGTTAAATGAGTCGATCAATTATTTCTGAATAGTATTCAAAAGTCTTCGTCAGATAAAAACTCCCGATGTCATGTCAAGTTTTTTTTTATTCTTCGACATCACATATACTAAATCAAGTCCATATTTTACATTTCAGAGATAAATTATTTACCAATTATTATTTACGTAAACACAAATAGTTGTCAAACAGTAGAAATATTTTAACTGTACCCGTTATGTTGCAATATTTGAAAATGTTTCACAACAGGGAAGTATAAATTAATCAGTTTTTTGTAATTGTATGAGTCGAATTCAAATTTATGTACGCGCGTATGTTTACTTCCCATTGAGAGCAACTATAAATGCGACATTCACCTGATGGTTGGTACAGTTTCGGGCCATGTATGTACATGTTATATTTATCGGTGGGAAACCAATGAAAGAAAAATGAAAACTTAAAAATGACAAATTCTTATTTCAATCTGTATTTAAATAAAAGTATTTAGGATATATAATACTGAATTTAAGAAACGTGTTATTTCATAATAGCAATGACTGTTTCCGATAAATACATAGAGGATATTTGTTCATGTCAGTGTAAGATCGTTTGTTATTTCACGAGTGATCATAGAAAATATATTTTCACGAGTGGCGCAGCCACGAGTGAAAATATTATTTTTCTATGATCACGAGTGAAATAACAAACGATCTTACACTGACATGAACAAATTTTCTGTTTCTTTTATGCCTTTTTTTTTCAAGAAAATAATTAATTATAATTCCCCTTTCGCTGAAAAGTGACCCTCTCTCCCGTGGCGTGCCTCAATACATTGAAATGACGTCATTTTTGACGTCATTTTGTTTACGAAATAAAGTCATTATTCCAGGGAAATTCTTCAGTTAACTCTTTTACAATGTAAATAAACGATACAAAAAGCATAAAATTAAAAGAAAATATGTTGGATTCGGTGGATAATCGATTTTATGTTACTCGTGATCATAGAAAAAATATAAACAAGGATATAAACAAGGGAAGTACATCTTGATATGATAATCTAAAAATAGAAAAAGAAATTCCGAAAATTTGTTCTTTTCACCCGTGAAAAGAACAATTTTGTTCTTTTCACTGCTGTTATTTCACTGCAGAAATGTCATATTTTATCATTAGGTATAAAAGAAAAGTGCATATTTGTAAAAAAAAAAAAGATAAATCACAAAAACGTATATATCCATTAAAAGGATTATCATTACTGAACTTTCAGTAAATAAATTCAACCTAATGTGTTACACTTTTGGAAAATATGCACCGTACTTAACCGTGTATAACGCGAAGTTTTGTTAACAAAACAAATGTATTGAATCACAGATCTTATAGAAATATATCAATAAAAGACCCTTCGGTGAATAAGATGTGCAATTAAACGTTTCTTGCGCTAACATGAAACAAATGAACAATGATAAGTCGAACCCCTTTATTATGATTAACAAAAACACCGAATGAAATAGATATTAAGTATTTCTGAAACCTGAAACAATACACCCACTACATTTGGAGCTCGTGCGCATGTGCATGAAAGTTTATGTTCATGCACAATAGATTCAATAGGCATTTTATGTCGAGTGAGTGAGTTCATTGTTAATGATAATTTAAAGCCAACAGAAGTTTATTATAGCATTACTCAGTAAGTATAGGCGGGTTTCGCATAAGGAAAACAGTATTTAACTTGGCATTTATGCCCACGTGCGTATTCGATAAGTAATCAGAAAACTGATGACATCAGAATTAAGTCTTCAATAACTGATGAAATCGGTACATTTTATAACGTTTTCAGGTTTGAAGACGACGTCTGAAAACCTGACTAAATTATAATAACGTTATTGCGTTTTAATAAACCGTCCATAAAACTGATGAAAGCAAAATAACCTGATCATTTATAAATGTAACAATATACAACAATATCACACTCAACACTAGAAACAGGAGTCTTTTGGTCTAAAAACTGAATCTTAAAATTCATTCTCTGAACGCCGTATCAATAACACTAAAGCACATCTTTCTTACTAGGTCAGATAATAATATCACACGTATATACTACGTTAATCCGTATCGTTTTCAAAGTAAATGGTATCTTATATCTTGACTCCGAACAGGTCATTGTATGTTGTAATACCTTACACATACCCGTCTTGTACATTCACTTTAAACAAGACAATTGCAATAAGTAGTATCTGTCCTAAATACGTGCTACACGCAAAGCGCTTTTTCGTATCTCATTGTTTAAAAAAGTGTTTGAAATTTAAACGGAATATGTATCAATAAGAAAACCAATCAAAAACTAGCTAAAAGTAAACAATAATAAATTGGTGACATAATACAAGAATTGTTCATGGTGTTGTTAATAAGCAAAAACATCATGATTGATATCTTTAAAAAAAACTGCATTATTATAACATCATAATTATACAAATAAATACCCTACGATAGTAAACACGTTGCGTCCTGATAAGTTTACATAAACCCAGTGAGGAAATCGTATGTGGTAAACAATGTCGTAATACATGGAACAAACAGTACATTATTTACGCTATAGCAAACATGACTGATTTCGTTGGTTTTTAGGTGCATGCTAACTGGTAGAAACGGAGAAGGATAAAAATACGTTGTTGAAGATTCGTCAACAATTGTATAAAACGGGTATATGTCATTATTCAACCATACTGTAATGCTATCAACCACATACATACTTAAAACTTCTATAGTTATTATCCAGACGCGGTTTTCGTGGTGATACACGTGCGGAGTGCATCGATCCCACGCGACAGTGATCTGAAATGTTTGGACAAAAGGATTGTACTTACTTTTAATACGCTCGAAGCTATTTCGAAATCTTTTCAGAAGGCCGGGACTCTTGTCGATTTTAGTACCACTGCCGCCAATCAGCCTGCAAGACGACACGTTCGCTTCCGGTGCATGTTTATTCACCCGAGAACGATTGACTGAGTGTATCTCATGATCTATTTTTACGATTCCATCACCCGGGGTATTATTGGCCGCGCTTGCGTCCGAATGACTCGGGTTCACTTTGTGCACTTTAACTGTACAAGTTTTGGAGGTAGTATCTTTTTTAGATTTTTTTGTGCGATCGTGTCTTAAATTGTCCATCAGACGTTTCTTGAATCGCCTAAATCTAGATTCTCTCTTTCTTGAAGACACCCTTGAACCTTGGTCCTCCTCCGTATCCGGAGAAGGACAAGTACATAACTTTTGAGACTGTGTCATTGCTGCAAATATCAGGTTATTTTAGTATATACAAGACTCAGTGTATCCAAATGCCTCTCATATCAATAATAAGAAACATAACAAGGAAACAGGATAAGAGAAGACGGATTAATTGTTAATTGATTTAAATTGAAATATAAACAAAACCATTTCATGCTAAACACAACCTTACTAATTTAGTAAATTTACACAATAAAACAACATTATCTGTTCAATACGTAAAACAAACAAAGCGACTGTATTATAATTTATAATAGTTATAATTATTGATTTGTTCTTATTTTAATTATAATTAGTATCGTATTTATAAATATTCTCTACCTTATCATCAACATGATCATCATCAAACCTATCAATAAGGACACAACCATCTAACACTCACTGTTAATATCACCCCCATGCCCCATATAGGCGCGTCTAATGTGATTAATATCCAATTACAAAATGAATCGTTGGTCGTTAAACTCGCTTTTAAACATTTGGTAAATTCGACAGTTAAATATAAACATATCAATTCACTCGTATTCTATATAGCAAAATGATCGACGTGGTATTCCATATGATTACGTAACCGGTTATGATATCACAACATGTATACTGATAACTATGTTATGTATAGGGGTATTTCCATAACCTATATCTGCCAAATTGTGTAAATAATAAGTGCTAAGAAAACTTTGCACGATTTGAAACGCATTCAAATAATACGTCAAGTATAAAAATAAAAATGATGGTCTGATTTTTAGGGGATTTTAAAAATGTACGTGTATGGTACAAGGGTTATATTTCTTCTATCAATTCGTTCGAGGTATTGAAAACGAACGTTTTTCTGTAAATTAGCTGTGAAAAAATGGCTGAATGGTTGTTACAAAACATTTGTTTTGCACTGAACTTTTCCCTCGCCTTCCTTTTAATTGTAACCTTCGTCGTAATGTATATACCAGACAAACTATTATACATGTACTTAATAATAGAATCTTAACAAGTTTATAACATTATTAAAAATAATTTTAAAATCCAGAAGCGAATTTGATCACGTTTTAAGCGCTTTTCGCTTTTGTATATAACACTCTTAAGGCTGCAGATGATTAACGTATGGATCGCGGATAAAAGAATGCTACTTTTTTGCATCATTCGGGATTAAATGCGCAGAGCTTGGCCAATAAGTTTTTGTCTACTGCAGCCCTGATGCTTTGTGTACGAGTTGCCTACAAAAAGATTGCTTCCTTCGGGGACCTTTCAGGATAACATGGACAGAGTTTGGCTGTTTATTCGTACTTGGGATCTTTTCGCAGAGTCGCTGAAGATAGATTGCGATAGACAACACGATACAAAACCGAATGAGCCAGAGGAGACGCAGAATGTTGCCGATGGCTCGAAACCTTTCTCCCGAATGATAACCGATCGTGCTAAAATGTTTCGGATACATTGAAGAACATGCTTTTGAGTTTCCGATTTATTTGTTATCGAGAGAATGCTAGCATGTTGTCGATCTGAGAAGATTGGTGTATAGTCGATGCCGATATATATATATATATATATATATATATATATATCGTTTGCTATTGGGCCACTTGGTATTATTGATTTGTGCGCAAGCAAACTTGTTTGGTTGATTTTGCTATTGTTGACTGGCATGGCATTAGCAAGTGGCATGTGCTCGTGAATCACTTGGCTTAGTCATAACAGCATGTTCTGTCAGATAGAAGTTTACAACTAATCCGAACTCGAGCGTGCAATATGGTATAATAGTTCAGGTATTCTTTCGGGAGATACCCATTTTGCTTAGAGTTCCTTCTGCTGACAATCGGCGACTGCAGCGACGATAATGCATGTTTAATGATACGATAAAAATAAGTTGGTTAATGTATACCTGAGACAGAAAAGTTCCAATCGTCAACTTCGTGAAGTTGTCTGCAGTCGATCCGCACCCTGCACGATCCACTTGGGGTGGATTTTTCATCTACTGGCCGAATCTATAACGATGGGTTCCAGAACGTTACTATTGGTTGTCCAAATTGTAGAACTATTTAAATATGAGGGCCGATGTTTTTGCGATAGATTCAGAACCGGAACCGAAGGTTCCAGGGGGTTGCCGAAGCATTAAAGTCAGACACGAAATGATCCCAGAACGAAGCAAAGAGACGCTAAAACATCCCGATTTCGCCCAATGGACTTTCGTAAACCATGCGCTATCATTCTAGCATTTAATTTATAGATACGAGAGTTCATAGATCTCTAGAAGACAATAGATTTTTATCGTAAACGTAAGCATGCATATTAAACAATGCCTTAGTATTCACATATTCAGCGGTTTATAATTTGCTATTCAGATCGAGGAAATGTTAATTGATAAAAGAAAGACAGCGACAGTTAACGAATGCCTTTTCGTGTGTGCAATATTTAAATCTTACCATACATAACGTGGTCCTCGGTGGGAGTACTCACATGTACTTAACATAAACGTTATAATATGTGCAAATATGTGTAACAGGTCTATTGCATGAAACATGTCATTGTAATCAAAATAACTGCGGAAAATCATTACAAACTTATAATTATTTTGACCCGCCTTTTTATTTCAACATATGGTACACTTTTCACCACTGATTAGCACTTGATACAATACACACGGATTGTTGTCATAGCGACATATGAACACAACGCTTTTTATATGTCTGAAACTGATGTCGTAGTATTTATTTGTTGTTTCAATACTATACTTATTGTGCATTTTATATTTCTATGAATATACAGACTTCTTTTTTAAATCACTTACATAAATGTATGTATTAGCTGAACTGACCTATGTCGGTTGCAAAACAGCAGTCATATAGTCATAAATAGCGGAAAATATAATCCCCCTGTTTCATCAACATCTTCTATTTTTGTTAACTTGTTTCAAGGTAAAACTCTAGTTGCATTTGATTTTAATAAATATTACTCTGGTATCTGTATGTGCGGTTAGATACAGATGCACGTTTCGATACCCACCATTACAATGACTCTTGGCAGTTAAATTTCTGTCCTGAATTATGGTCAAAACGTATATATAGAGTTATGTACACGACAAAGTTATTCCAATCACAGTTGCACTGAGAGATAGAGACACTTCTCAATCAACGATCGGTTCGTCAAAAATGGAGTCCTGAAACAGGTGCACAGTATAAGTATACCGCAAAGTTAAAAATAACAAATAACAAATCAAATATATGTATATACTATAAGTCGAATAAGAGCGTAACTGTTAAATTACTTTTGTTATTTATTTTATAATCATTTTACATTTATATTGTATCATTTATAGTTTACACTATTTCACATGTATCTGTGGTATAGGAACTTTGGATTGTAACGATGCGTAAATTATCAATATCATTGTGTTTGAAATAGAATTGTACGATTACCCATCCACGTGGCTGGCTTTTAATCCAGTCACTAAACCGCGACTGGAAATACTTATTGGAACAGCTTTTAATGGAATTCTTGATGTCTGTGCCAACGCCCACCATCATTATTGACGTACGAATGATGGACGAGTAAAGTGCCACCTACAATTAAAACGCCTATTGTGAGAAATTAATATATTTTAAAAGATGTAGGTTTGTTTCTGTAGTGGTATCACGTTAATATCAACTTCAATTATGTAAACAAGTAGCTATTTGATCGCCACTCAAATCAAGTTGGAACCAAGCTGACCAATATCCTTTGTCGTGTTGGTTCAATGACTTCTTTTTTAGTCAATTAAACTTATTTGCCTTCAATAGAAGACAAGCGTGGATCAATAAAAATTTCGCCACTGGCAATGTTTCTGTAGTTTCATTATTCCTATATATTCAGTACCAATTCTGAAAATAAAATGTTAAAGGTAAGATTTATTATATATATATATTATATGATTGTGTGTTTGTTTAAAATAGTAACTGCTAAATTAAACTTTAATATATATGTTACACACACGGATGCCCCACGCCACATGTGTGTACATTTGTGTAAATATCTAAACTTTGACCTTAAGTTTGACCTTGACATCTGTGCTATGGACGAAGGTGTGGTGCACGACATGCCATATCGGCATGTTGATAATTGGTGTATGTTCGTAGAAAATTGTTTGATGAATACTAAAGTTACAGCCCGGAAAAGTTTTCGAGACGTACGGACGATGATGGTCATTTCAATTTAGTACAATCCCCTCTATATGTGATGAACTTACAGGTAGGACAAATAGTTATGAGCATATTGTACCTTTGATTTCTAAGGGTAAAATTGACAAATGATCTAGAATTTTGAGTGCTGGGTCTTGTTATAATCTGCTAGGAGTGGATTTAAAATTTCATGATAAATGATGGCATTATGGTCAAATTAAGCGTTTGACCTCTACGCTTTACAGTGTACGTTGAGCTAGAAACAGGAGGCTCATATGTGGCCCATTGACTACAGCATGATGCAAATGGTTTGCTTTCAAATATCAGTTTACCTGATCCCATCCAATTGATTTGGCAGCTTCGCTAGGCAACGCTTCGATAAATTGCTCCAATGTGGTCGATGACACGATTTTTTTGGCTATATCATGTATATATTGCGCCGCATCTGTAAAGTTCGAAATTGCATACATACTGAGTAGCATACTTTAATTAAGTAAGTTGTTGTATAATACGGATACCCGACGCCATTTTTAAACGTGTTCAAACGTGTTAGACGATGGATTTAATACATTGCTTATGATAATATACTATACCCATATGCCGATTAAATGCAAAAGGTAAATGTATTACAATAAAACCAGGGTCGAGTAGCTTAAACTTTATAAGCCAGCTCATCTTAAGTGTGTTAACTTTTGAATCAAGCAATTTGGCCAATGTAATAGTAATATTAAAACTCGTATGTTTCTTGCAAACAAATAGGTTTGATTAAACCATTTTCGAATGTGCGATAAGTTCGTTCCTTATTATATAATTGTACTGATATCATTGGTAAGCTAATTGAATGTACGTTAAATGCATTAAATGTCTTTACTTACCGACTTTTTCATTTTTGGCTGTAGTGCCTTGCAGTTTGCTTTTAATGACATCGTCGGCAATCCACCTTAATCTGCACCCTAACTCTTTTTGATTATGAGTGACACCTAAAGCAATTGATTGCTTTTATAAACACGTGAACTTGTTTCCATTGCATGTTTAACAAATCTCCAAAGTATGTTCAATTGATCTTTATTGTATAATATAAGCGCTTCCACATAAACGAATTAAGAAGTTTAATGTTATTGAAGCGTGAAGCTAGGTTTTAAAAAACACGTGGGGTTCTCAACAACAACAAAATACGAATACAATTATGCTTGGTTTGAGCGACACACCAAAGTTACAAATGCAATAAACTAGCTCGTAAGACGACCTTAAACTAATTATAACTTTTCATTCATCGCCATGCATTTCCAAAAGGCAATATATTTAATACCATGAACTATATCTCTTTTAATAGCTCGAGAATAAACCCAATATACACACACACAAAATTCAGAGTCTAAGCGAACTGACCAAAATAATAAATTTATATATTTATATTTAGGTAAATTTGTGCTATGTCTTGTAAGATGATTGTTTGACACAAGTGTGAGGTGAAGACTTTGATTTTTTTGTCCCGTTTTAAGTGTAATAACTCCAATTGACCTAAACTGTGGTATGTGTGTTACAAGAACGAATTGCAGTAACAAAACTCACAACTATTGTACTGAGATTTCTAAATAGAAGGGTTATTTTGCAATGAGCTTTTTTACAACTAAGCCGTTTATACGACTATTTTGAGAAACATTTAACGTGAGAGATGTATGTTTCCTATTATTGAATTAATAAGCGTAAATTATTAAATAAAACACGTACCTTTTGCGTCAGATTGGTCTCTCGTATCATCAACTGTAAATAAAACACAATGATTGGGGTGATTATTGGGTGACATATCACTGCATATCGATACATGTTATTACGTTTTTGAAATGTTAAATGTGTGTGAAATTAGTTTGGCCGCGTTTATTTCCAGATTTAACATGTGTACCTTTTCCGTCGACTTCGTCAAACGTGCCATCGCATTCGTCTTCTCCATCCTCGTCTTCCATTTCCCAAGATGATTCGATTATTTGTGCGAATATTTCAGTGGTTGTATCAAGCGCAAAACTTTTGCCGACAAAGATCGTGCTTTCAGAAAGCTCTGTATCATCTCGGCCTTCTTCTACAACATTCAAACTTATGAAAAACAATAGGTCAGAATACTTTATTTATAAGTAAATTTGGGAATGCCTTAGAATAACATAATGGGTTTAGCATGTATTAGATGATTTCTTAATTGTGTCTTTTGTTACTAAAAGAGTATCATCAGTCAAATCAATGAAATCAAATTGAGGTGCCACGGTATTTAAACAAATGTGAAGTTTTCTATTTATTCAAGAGGGGTCTACTGGCGGGACATTTTCTCACATTAAAGATTTACAAGGATAAAAAACCCTGGGTTAAATAGCAACGCAGACAAAAACATTGACAAAGTCAATCTCCTAGCACTGTTTTTATCCCATACTTGATTTTGAACGAACATATAAAAAGTCAATTATTTACGATATGTTAACAATTTGAATTGAGTGAAGTGCTGCATGGGGATTATGAGTGCAATCGGAACGGATTGATCTCTTTCAAAAAGTTGATTAATTCAAGTTTTTTTTTTCCCGTAATATACGTATATGTTTAGTTGCATGAAAACTTTACTGGCTACAAAAGCGGTGATAATTGCATGGCAAATCTTGCAAATGGGACACTTAAGCCTAAACAAGTGTTTTTGTTTCCAACGACCCTATTTGTTGTGTGCCTAACCAAATTTAGTTTGTGGTGAACCATGCGGAGTTCATTTTTTTAGATCATTTTTGCTACATTTGAACATGAATAATCGTTAAAATATACTTTTAGATATTTAAAACATAATCATGAATTTATATTTTGGAGCTTTCTGTCGTGTGTTATATCCTTCTCAAAGCCGGAAAAATCACTTGTTATTATAACAAAGTAAAACTGAAAAAAGAGAAGCTAACCTATCTACATATTGTTATATTTTAGTGGAAACAAATAGTTTTACTATGAACATCGTCTAAAAACCATAAATTAACATACATTTGGTGATACAATTTAAATTCGATGTGTAGAGTGTAACACGAAACTACTTAATTGTCTAATACAGTTTTAATCTTGACGCATTTAACATACCTTGACGCATAAAACATGAAAAAGTATCATAGTTAATCAAGCGGTTACTGAACTGTAACTTGCGTGTATACAGAAATCTTTAAACCACAACCGACTGTTATGTGTTATTCACAAAGAACATAATTCACGACCTCAAAATATATGTCGATTGATATACAGACGGATATAAGATTTATTATAGCGACTTATAGAACTGTAAAGGTCCTTAGACTTACACACACGACACTATAATATATATTTACTTGATTATATGCTATCATATTTCACAGTTAAAGTTTGTATAATTTGAAACTCACGTTCGATGGGTCCAGGAGAACTTTTGTAAGAACTTTCACCTGACGGGTCAACCGGAAAATCACCCGAAGCCTGCTGATTACATGCCGACCTTTGCATTTCTGTTTGAAAAACATGAATACATGTTAACGTTTAACCAATCAACCTTCATAACCTGACCGAGCTGGTTTAAAAAACGCATTACGCTGTCGGTAAAAGCAGGTACAATGAGAACAGTATGTATAATAAGATGAGTTTTGTAATCCAAATAATCTCAAGGTGAAAACAACTTTAAATTGGTGTATACACTTGTTTTTTTTATCCGAGGTCACAATACAAAGGCTATTAGGAAGAATTAAAAAAAAAGTCCTGTATATAAACTCGAAAGAAATGACAATATTTACTTACCTGTTACACACGTGTGTATATTCCTTTTAAAGCTCGATTATCGAAATATTGTCGTGTGTGATTTAAGACTACACATGTACACTGGTTTATGAATGGGTATACAGTATTATGTATTGTATTAAAACGTAAATTTTGCGGTTGCCGTTAAACCGTTTACCACGTGTGCGATTTGGATTCACTACAAAAGCGTTATGTTAAAAATACAGCATTACAAACGAATTGTTTGATCGCGCGTTCGTGTGAATTAAGTTCATTTGTAAAATTCAATCATTCATTTGTATATCTTTCAATCCCGTTATCAGAGTGTAAATAAATCTTTAATGTATACGAGTTAAACCGGCCGTAAAACTTTAACCTGATTCGGTGAGATATTTGGAATCGAATTTAAAAAATAATTAGTTTAAGATTTTTAATAATCCTTGAAGTAGTTTGAGAGAGCAATATAAAGCTTATTTAATAATTTGCTAGGTAAGTGCAACTATTAAAATGATTCAGCAACGTATTACCTTAATAGGACATGAAAAAATGGGCTAAATGTAAAAAATATATTAAACTGGTATGGCTATTGGTGTATGAGGTGTTATCAATAATTGTGTTTTCGCTGTGCATAATAAATGTAAAATTCGTAATTGGGAGCATGGACAGCTTTTAATTATTGCACGCTGCATGTTTAATCAGCAAAGGAGCATTCATACCCGGTAAGAGGAGCAATCGGACTATATTTCAGTTTAATAATATCGTAGGCAACACGTATTCTGAAGAATGTGATGACACGCACACTACTCAAATAAAGCCAGATATCGCGTCCCTGAATCATGGGCAGATGACATTAGCACTGCCATAGTTATTCGGTGTTAGTGATTCATTTGTTATCATCACCGGAATGGTACTTAATATTGATACGCAATTGATTAGCATTTACAACAAAGTTTTCATTTAGAGGACATGTATTTTTGTATAACGGTGGACACTGCATTTAGTAGCAAAATCCTTCGAGATAAGGAAGGATTGGAAACTTTTTCTAATTTATTACAAATCCGTGTTATTTTCTACAAAATTAAAACATTTATACATTCTTTACCAAAATGAAAAATAAATAAAAAAAAAAAAAATGTTAAATCATATAAAATAAGAATAATACTTGAATCGACCATCATTTCTTGCTGTGTAATGGCGACAGGAATATGGTAGAGAGTAATTAAAGTGATATTTATAACAAATCAAATAAGCAGCCTTATTAATATAATTCTAATATATAAAAAATATACAAAGACAGCTTTTATATGTACACACAAGACGCTTATTCTCTGATATGAAAATGAATTTGGTCAAAGTATGTAAGGCAATTACAAATATTTTGTTGAATTGTATAATTATGAAATGTGATAGTAAAAATTGCACAATTTTAAACTCACGTTCAAATGATCCAATATACTTCTGTGATCTGAACAATTATTTGTTGAGGGGTCATACGAAAAATGCTGACAATTAGCTGACCTTTGCAGTGCCCTTATAAACTGCAGATAGTTGTCGGTTTAACGCATAAATGAAATTAAGAAAATCATTCTTTATGTCATTACAATACTATTGAAACACAACTTACTCGACAATCGATGAAAACAAAGAGACAACTATAGAGTAAGGAGATGATTTTCGATTTATCATTCGGGAAGCTTATTACTTGTTCAAAATGATCTGAGTAGACGTGTCTTCTGAGCGTGTCTGACCTTTCATTTGTGGAGTTTACTTTTCTGTCTTTATTTTCGGTACAGAAGAATAAAAAACAGCTGATAATAAACGCGACAGAAATTACAATATTAATTTACCTGTGACACAAGCTTTGCAGTCATGTACGATTAAAGCCTTCACTGGTTTAAGAATGTGTATAAACAGTATTGTGCATGTTAATGAAGATTTTCCGGTTTCCATTCAAACACCTACCACGCAATAAATACGTATATTTTCAATTTAAATTCCCTATCACTTTACCAAAAAAGCCTTATCTAGAAAAAAAAACAGCTTTATATATATAACACGCGTTGTATGTGCGCGCATGTGTGTTAAGATTGCTAAAGTCATTCGTACATGGAAATGTCTTTCGTTTCCGCCAGTTAATCAGTAATAAGAGTATAAATAAATCTTTCAAATCGAAAACGGACGTTTAAACTTAAACAAAATTCGGTTACATATTTTGAATTAAATTTAAAAATGAATCTTTCTGTTTTAATGATGAAAATCATTCTAAGGATACTTCGCTGTGAATTGTAATAGATGCTCTTTGAATACTTGAAGAAAGCAATGCTATATAAACAGACCGCTGGCTAATAGGGACTTACTCCCCCACACCCCCACCAGATTGATTATATGGGACATGTGTTTTTTTTTTTGTTAAAGCCACATGCGTATATTGGTAGTTTTTAACCTGGCGTGTTTATGTACTTTAAATATAGGACTCGTCTGCTAAATAGGGAAACAGTGTTATATTGGGGAGAATTTGAGCCTCAAATCGGCATAATGTTTTTTTAATATTTTTACATGTTTGAACTGGATATATGTATCTACATCTTGTTTTGTAAATCCCGAGTAAACGCAACATACAAAGGCATATAGGTATATAACAATCTTGAAACCTCCGTACAAAGTATGTAATTCAGGAACGGCTATGGCGACATGGTGAAGTATACTAGATGGAAATGCTGGAAGCAAAATAACTAAACTTATACAGGGCACTGTTCTTCATTAGCACGGGCCTGATAAAGGCCCCTCCCACAAGAAATATTCTTTAAAGTGATGCAATTTTCTCCAGAGTTCAAGTTAAATATAAAACATACCTATCCCTTACCTAATTTTGTCGACATTTCGTTCCCAAAAGGGAAGTCCAGACTCTTTCCCAAAAATGATGGAAAAAGCCAGTCATAAAATGTCAAGGAACAAAAGCAACAAAACGTCATCGTTGATGACATTCTCAATAAACAATGAAAGCTGACCCATGTTTATTGAAGCTTAAAAAAATAATGTGTAGAACGTGTTTGTGCTTGAACTTGAACAATGTAATTGTGAACTGAATTTAGAATTAACCGATTTGAAAATGTTAATTTCATACTTTCAGCGGTGGATTCCACGGAAAAGAATGGTTGTTGTCGAAGACATAGAAGATCCATCCAGGTTGGCGGCATAGTCTGTGATGGTCATTTTGTCATATGCGAACTTTTTAAATTGGGTGCCCTCAAAATTAATCCATTGTATGTTAAACTGAAAGTACGTGTATATTTTTCATAAGACCCTCTTAACACATACCAAGATTCGCTAACCTGGCTTATGAACTTTTTGATTTCGGGCAAAATCCAGATTTTTCAGACTCGGTTTTAAAATAATTTTCACTGTCTTCTCCAAAAACATAGCTTAGGTAGGTCGGTTTACTTCTTTTCAAACTTTGTTTACAATTACAGGAGTTATTCTGCATGGTTATAAGGATATGCAACGACATTCAAAAAGCATCAAAATCTTTATTTAAAATTCCATGTTTAGTTTACTTTAGTTTAATTTTACGAATATGATCGTATAAAGGCAAACATATTCGACAACTTAACCTGGAATACCAAAAACAATTGAAGGTATGCACGGTCAGGTAATACATTTTACTTTCCGAAAATGTGCAAAGCAACAGCTCCCGACTGTCTTGCAATACCGGAACGTATTACTTCACCGAACACAGTGGTGCACGTGTGTATTACATGTATATCAGAATACCGTGTACATGTTTACAACAGTCGGCGACATTTTATAGCCCGACCCGATTTAATCAAACAACCCATTAGGAACATAGTGTTTAGATATGTTAAGGTTGTAGGTTTATGGTGTGTAATTTTCAAACCACGAGCCTTGAAGAGCAAGCAATACGTAAAAACAAAACAAATGTATTTATAATTTTATTGAAATGAACACAATAACATGAACATAAATATAACAACAGTATTTTCAAACGTTAAGGTTTACACAATTAATGAGCAATATATAATATATGAGATCATACAATAGTACATCTAACAAATGTTCCAGGAAAAAAATAATTTGAAGACACGATCATTGTTTGAATAATATAAATTTTATTTTAAACTTCTACAAACATGTAATAAATAATAAACTAAAATAGTAACAAAAACGCATTTTGAAATTGTTGCAGTGTATAATCGACCTACAAGTGGTAAACGATCCCTACCACATAAACGCAAGTCAATAGTTACAATACAAATTCTGCTGTAACTCGCCGGCTTTATTACAACCTCTCTGACAAACTTTATACCAGTAGAGTGAGCAATTTACGACAGTTAAAGCTATGCATCCCTTTCCCCTGGAACAGTTTTCAATAACAATGATTAGAGTGTAATTCCATACACTTTATGCAGATATAAAAAAAAAACATTAACATTGAAAGATTTTGTAAATAAAACGAGTATCCTTGTCAAGGTCTTAAACTGGCATACCTGTAAATGCCAGAGAAGTTAATAACAATTATTAGCTATTATAAATATATATATATATATCAGTATGTGATTTTTTTTTCAAAAATGGAAACAAATAGGTCTATATTATCTAGTAAACATAATAATTATGCGTCAAACTATAACGTATGTTACGCAATAACTAATACAATATACAGCGAACAAATACTACATTCGTGAATGATTATGTTAAACATTCATGTTATTTATTAGACGAGAAGCCACAATTTGTTTTCAAAAAATCTTCCTTCAAAAACGAAACAGGAAGTTTAAAAGATTTAAATATGACTACCAAATCAAACTTATCACGATTCAATGAAGTATACGTGTTCAAACGACATAGCAAGAGAACGCAGTGACATTCCAATGACATCAACGATTTGACAAGTACATTAACTCCAAATCTAAGTGGTGAAATTACTAAGTTTCTTATGTACCCCCATATCCTGTATTATTTTTTTGTAATTACCAGGTTTGTAAACATTATTTACCTAAGTAATGTAATTATTAAAAACAAACAAACACAGTTAAAACATACATAATATCTTAACCGATATACTGGCCAGAATAAGTCACAGTCTGTCTTAACATCATGATGTCAGCATGTAAAAATGCCACTCACAGGTAGAAGAATCCGATATCATCAACATGTTATAAACAATGTCTTTAATAATTGAGCCTCGCTCTGGGAAAACTGGGTTTAATGCATGTGCGTAAAGTGTCGTCACGGATTAGCCTGTGCAGTCCGCAAAGGCTAATCCGGGACGACAATTTCCACCCAAACTGGATTTTCGTTTAATAGACACTTCCTTTAAACGAAAAATACATTAAAAGCGGAAAGTGTAGTCTCTAATTAGCCTGTGTGGATTGCATAGACAAATCTGAGACGACACTTTACGCACATGCATTAAACCCCGTTTTCCCATAGTACTGGTATCGTAACTAATATACTGGCCAGAACAAGTCTCAGAATGTCTAGTAAACATCATGATGTCAGCATGTACAAATGATAGGTGAAGAACCCGATATCATCAACAGGTTATAAATAATGCCTTCAATCAATAATTTAAAACGTTGACTAGTGGTTGTTTCATCAATGTAAACGCCGTGTTACAAACTAAACAAAGCTGTGACTGATTGTTTGTCAGTGTGTGTCATCATTAACAAAAACAATTAATTGAAATTGTAATCAATAACGAAGCACTGATGTACCTGGGGTGTATGTATTTCAGTATTTTCTGTTACAAAGGAAACAAAGCTGTCACTGCGGTTTCTATGTATACTTGCACAAAGACGCTGATCTCATACCTGACTATACTTGCACTTAATGAGGTTTCGTTAAGGTATACATTCCTTGATAAAGACATTGATCCAAGGCAGCAAAGTGCACTTAATTTAGATTGTTTATACTATTAATCCGACCACAGGTTTCTTTGTCATTACACTATCATTAAAGCGCGCACATGTTTCATGCAAGATTTGATTACAGATTTGATTTGATTAAACCTAAATATAGATATAAGCTTGAGGTAAATGTTTGAAAACCACAATCTTCCTTGTCTCGAGCAGTATGACACTGAATCATATGAGTTCTTTTCAAAACATTCTTAGTGAGGTAAGCAAACGAAACATTACATTCTTATTCATTACATAAAAAAAGCCTTAATTTCATAGAAGGAGAATTTTACATCGAAGTGTATGGACCCTGTTTTTGTTATTCTGATATGTACTGGTAAATTAATATGTGATCCTTTCGATAGAGTATCTCCAGTTTATGCAGGTTGTTGATTTGATTATCTTCTACACGTGCATTTGCATTACCTCATTGTTTACTTAAAGATGAGAGGGTATTTTCACTTTTTAATGACACATCTTTGAAAATATCAATGCTGTTATACAATCAGGTGATCCCGATACCTCACAATACGAAAATAGAAATTATTAATTGAATAAACCCGTAGCATTACCAGGGACAGAAAGTCCCCCGTCTTACACGATATGTTATGCATCTTAAATGATTGTCGTCACTTTAGCGATTTAATCTTGATAAGCATCGCAAGTCAAAAAGTTACTATTTTGTGGACTTTTGCACAAGATTTCAACGTCTTATAGTGTTGCCTCTACAAAAAGCTTTGCCAAGAGATTTGAACTACAATCTTTTGCATCATTTAATGCCATTTTACTGAACCATGATTATAAGTAAGCACCAACATGTTCTATATAAAGTTTGTACATAAACACTCTTTTGCACCATTTAATGCCATCTCACCTAATCATGTTTTACCCGGAGCCTAAACATAGTCCATGTAGTTTTGCCACGAGTGTGTCCATCATATCATACCATTTCATTTTCAATGTTAACAGCATGTTCAATGTTGAATCCCGCATCAAAAGCGTGAGCTTTGTGCACGCCCAAACGAACAATTTCATTGCCCCATTCTACGTTTTCGCCAGTAATAAAGGCTGTCAGGTTGGCACACAATTCACATTAATATTCCTATTGCATCTACCCACATTATACCGTGGTTCTCAGTCCGTGGCTGTATATTTCACGCAGAATGCTTTCTAGTCAAGTTCTGTATCAACATCCGTCTCTTCGTAGATTGATTCCTGAAAAAATAAGTTGGAACGATATATTTTTTTATATAAATATATATTTTAATTATCTTGCAGAACTTCAGGTAATTTGCGTTGATGAACAATTACAATTATAATGCATAACGAAGCATGTTAAAACTCTAGATGTTTCCAAGTATCATAAACCAATATCCAAAACAAGCCTTCGTTGACACCCCCCCCCCCCCCCCCCCNAACAAATAACTGTTTTTTGAGACATACTTAGCCCTACAACTCTAACAAGCAGTAGCAGATCCTGTAAGTTTAATACCTTTATTAAATATCCTATTATATGCACATATTAAATATAAATTTTAGAATAAAACCGTCCGATTACGATAAAGAGCATTCTCCTAAATCCCCTTACCCATCCGTTCGGCCTTTCCTGTATCCACGGCCGAATGTTTGACCGGAAGTATCGGGTGGCGTTCTCCCTCAAGGACTGACCGACCGACATTCCGCCCTTGACCGCTAGCATGGACGCCTGGACTAGGTATGTGTACCACGCCACCTGTAGGAGAAAATGACCAACGTCTAGAATGTTACACACAAAATATTAATGGGCCGCGCTCTGTGAAAACGGGGGGCTTTATGCATGTGCAAAATGTATCGTCCCAGATTAACCTGTCAATTACGCACAGGCTAATCCAGTACAACCCTTTCCGTTTAATTTTTTGTTTAAAGTTAGTCTCTTCTAACCGGTAATTCAGTTTAGGCGGAAAGTGTCTTCCCTGATTATCTTGTGCGGTAGATGAATTAAGCCTTTTTTTCAATAGCGATGCTTATTCCTCAGTGGATTTCGTACCCGTCGGTACAGTTTATCAATCTGAAGGTGATTCGTGGAAATCTGAACGTTAAACGTGCATCAAGCGACCAATAAAAGCATTCTCCAGTCATTGTAAAAACAAGTCCTTACTGAGTTTGGACACATAAATTGTTGTGTTTGTGTTAGTTTTGTCCTATTTTCTAAAGATTAATTAAGGTTGTCAATTTCGAATAGGTTGAGCATAGATATTAAGATATTCACCTTCACTTGCTTTTGTGTGCATAATTTTGTGACAAATTATTAACTCGCTTCGGGAGTTAGTTATTGATCATTAAAAAGCTTTTTTTTTAATTGTACGTGTTTGTACTAATGACATGTGAATGAAGTAAACATAAATGTTGTAAACTACTGTGTAGTAACGTAACACTATTATCATCTGTTCACAGTTCTTTTAGCATTTTCTATTTAATACACGTTTGCTAAACTGCCTACCAAATGTTAACGGATAGATACATATTGATATGAAACCAAGCAAACAAATGAGCCTCGTTCTTGGAAAACCGGACTTAATGCATATGCGTTAAGTGCTGTCTCAGACAAATCAGGGACGACACTTTCCGCTTAGACTGGATTTTCGTCCAGACTTCCTTTCAACGAAAAATTCCTTAAAAGCAGAAAGTGTGCGGACTGCACAGGCTAATCTTGGGCGACACTTTTCGCACATGCATTAAGCCCAGTATTCCCAGAACGAGCCTCAAATATCGTTTACCTGCTCCCAGCCCACAGTGTCGGCCAGTTCCCGGCTCACCGTCTGCTTGAACTCATCGTAGGTTGGCGCCTTGAGGAGACTCTTTATTGCCGGTGCAATCAGCGGTAGTAATTCAACACTTGGCTTGGCCTGGAACGACAGATAATGATGTTTGATTTGCGAGAACAAATAAATAGAGGATATTTGTTGGATTCGGTGAAATATCGACTTTAATTCACGAGTGGTCGTAGAAAATATATCTATTTATATGAACACGAGTAAATTAAAATCGTTACTTCACCGAATCCCACCATTTTTTTTTTTTATTCTTACAAATGATTATTTTTTGCCAAAAATAGTGCCAGTAAAACAATGAAAATTATCGATTATTATTACTGTTTATTTTCACTGTTTGAAACAGTAAATTATCAGTTTTAATTCACTGGTATTTCTCTATAAAATACCGGAAAGCATAAAATAATTTAATTTAACATTGTTTGATGTTTTAAAGTCTGCGAATGAGCTTATATATATATTATGTAAATAAATCACAGATGGTTAACAAGATTACGGGTAGGAACAAACATGAAACTTGTACTTTTTTGAAAAAAAAACACACACAAGAATCGGTAGTTTTTAAAACTGGTCTTATATAACATTCAACAAACTAACTTGACCAATATGTAATGAAAAACGTGTGTATTAATGATATACAGTCGCGGACTGATGACTGTTCTTTTTAAAAACTTAACCGTCACGTGAAGCAACACTTACCCGGTCGGATTGGAAGACTGGATGAGTGTCGGCAACGTTTCGCAGTTCTTTGATAATCTCCAATTCCAAACCTTAAAATATAAAATTATGAAATTATTATTTACATCAATATTTGATTTCTTTCAATTGTTTTCTAGAGGATTACGCGAATTGTTCTTGAACTGAGTATCTACAACACGGACAAAGTGCATAAAGGAGTCATTAATTTCAGTGTTAATGGTTTAGAAGCATCTCACGATTGGAAAATGCCTTACAAAATCTCAGTTGAAGTTTATAATAAAATTAAAAGAACGAAGAAAGACAGTTTTGCTTTACCACGAATTGCAGATATCTAACATTTACTATCAGGGTCCTAACATTTCTCTTAATTAGACTTGAAAGCCGGGAACTGGCTGATAGAACCTAAGGAGGAAGATGAAAAGAATAAGAAGAAGACTGGTTTCAGGTTGGGGGCCTTGGGTTTGATGAGTGCAACCGAATGCCCTTTGGGTTATGCAACGCCCCAGCAACCTTCCAGATTGGCTTCCCACAATCTTACAATTAAGCCATCAAAATGTGATTTTATTTAACTAAAATAACTTATCTCGGCCATGTTGTGTCCGAAGAAGGACTACGTTTTCAATGTTATAGGCGTATTTACATTGTCGTTGTTTTAAATATATTTATTTCATAAATATATTTATTCTGAATGTTATTGAACAGGCTTGAACATTAATTATGTTTAAGGGAAATATTGTTCTCATTGTTCAATGATTGGACAGAGTAGATTTTGACAGTAAATAGGATTAGTAGCGTTCTTTTGTAGTAGTTGATTTGTTTACAGTATGTAGAGACTGAGTAGAAAGGTGAACCCTTTTTACTTACACTTTTATCCATTAATTGGCTTGTCACGCATGAGTTTATTCACTCAACCGCATTAGAGTGCACGAATGACTATGTCAAATGTCATTCTTTGCATAGGATTCATGCTGATAACATGTATGTTTATGATATTAAATTGTAAACGTAATATATTTAGGTAAATATGCTTTTTATACATCTTTTCTATTGAAATATGTCGGTTGTATTATTGTATTTATTTTGATATAATAGTTGTATTTTTATATTAATTCTGTTTGTCTTTTACCGTCGGAACACATTATTTGAAATATAATTGAAATTGCTACTTATTATAAGTATGTCATTCTTTGCATATGTTTCATGCTGATAACATGTATGTTTATGATATTAAATCGTAAACGTAATATATTTAGAAACTGC
Organism: Dreissena rostriformis; assembly: GCA_007657795.1. Taxonomy (NCBI): domain Eukaryota; kingdom Metazoa; phylum Mollusca; class Bivalvia; order Myida; family Dreissenidae; genus Dreissena; species Dreissena rostriformis. Next base: position 71,360 of record VMBQ01001576.1, read on the forward strand.
AACGTGTTGGTCCAAAGAAAGAACCCTAAAAGCCTTTCCGGCAACATCAATATCATTTTTACTAAGGTTCAGCCCATAGAGCCACATAGGGAAATAAACTAAATGTTGCGCTTATTTACCAAAAAATATGTTGAGACTTACTTGAAGGTCGACGCCGGGCTCGGAAGCTGCCCGCCTCTGATTCTGACTCCGACAATTTTTTAATGACAATGGAATCGCCGATTGCTTTAAGTCTGTCTGCGATGTCATTGCAAACACGTTGATTGTCATTTTGGTCGACGATTTCGCCGTCCGATTCGTCCTCTAAGACTTCGTTCAACCCGAATGTCGGTAATGTTGGTCCATCTAGATCATACCAAAAAATGCACTTACGCGGATACGAATCAAGACTTCCGGATCGAAGGCAAAATATCATAAAACAACCACAATTTAATACTAATGTGACGTCGACATTACTATAACATACATACTTTATCGAATGGGAAAATATACGTTTTATTGTGTACATAAAAGGAAATACTTTAGTCCTAAACTATTAATATTATTAATAGTTTGTTACCTGTGACGTCATGACCACCACCGCCGTCAGTTTCAATGCCATCGGGCGATAAATCGCCAAACATGCGTGGCCATTTCCGGCCTGCGGTCGAAGGTCTTTTGAAACTGGCCGGTTTACATTTCACTAGTCCATCTAAACGTAACGCTGAACGGTCCGGTTTTCGAGATGGCACACACTCAATGATTTCCTCGAAAAGGTCTGTGATATCATCTTTATGCGTTAATTTGTCAAGGGACGGATGTGTGCTTTCTGGCATCGCTTCTGTCGACTCCTGTACCGTGACCTCCGGTATTTTAGGCAATTCAAACTTTTTATCTTGCACATTCTCTTTGGTTTCTGAAAAAATTAACGACTAAAATTTTCAATAATGAAATATTATGCATATTTAATGTATGTATGTATTAATTTATATTAATATGTTTTGAAAGCCTCGTAAGTAATTTAATGTATGTATGTAGACAAAATAAAATAATAATATAATAATTATATATTTAAATTTTTTCTATGGAATTGTTTTGAAGATATATCGAAACACATTCACAGCTCCATTGAAGTCATTCTTGTTAAACAAGTCTTTTGACAAAACAATAAGAGTCGTTCTAGGAAAACCAGGCGTCATGCATGTGCGTAAAGTGTTGTCATAAATAAGCCTGTGCAGCCCATCAAGCCCGTGTAGAATTTCTGACGTCATTGATAGCAACATGTTAAACGAGTTGATCAATCATTTCTAAGTAGTATTCAAAAGTCTTCGTCAGATAAAAAAAAATCCCTATGTCATGTTGCGTTTTTTTATTCCTCGACTTCACATATCCAAAATCAAAACCATATTTTAAATTGCAGAGATATATGTTTTACCAAGTATTATTTGCGTAAACGCAAAGTGTTGTCAAACAGTTAAATAGTATAACTGTATCCGTAATAGTGCAATATTTGTAACAGGAAAGTATAGATGAATCAGTTTTTTGTACCTGTATGAGTCGTTTTCAAATTTTATTTGCGAGCGTATGTTTACTTCCCAATGTGAGCAATTATCAGTGCGACATTCACCTTACAGGTTGGTACAGTTTTGGGACATCAAAGTACATGTTATATTTATCCGTGGGAAACCACTAAAAACCTGAAAACTAAACAAATGACTCACACCAGTACAACAGAAGAATGGACTTAACTGACTTAAATTGGAATATGAATTTTTGTTCTTATTTCAAGCTGTATTAAAATAATAGTATTCACGATATATAATACTGCATTTAAGAACCGTGTTATTCATAATAGCAATGACTGTCTCGGATAAATACAAGTGCATATTTGTAAAATTAATAATGATAAAACGCAAGCATATAAATCTATTTACAGGATTATCTTAACCAAAATTTAAGAGCATGAGATCAACCTTATGTGTGAAACGTTTGGAAAATAATTACCGTAATTTACCATGTTTTACGCGCAGTTTTCTAAACAAACAAAATATATTGAATTAAAGATTTTTCAGAGATCTCTAAATAATAGACCTATCGGTGCTATTCAACGATTCTTGTACTAACATTAAACAAATGACCAATGATAAGACGAACCCTTTATTATAAATAACAAAAACAAAGAATGATATATAAGATGTATTCCTACCTGAAATAATACGCCCACTACATTTTGAATTCGTGTGCATGCGCATGCCAGTGTATGTTCATGAACACTAGATTCAAAAGGCAATTAGTTTTGATTGACTGAGCTCATTGTTTATACTAATTGGAAGCTAACAGAAGTTAATAATAGCATTACATAGTAAGTACAGGCGGTTTCGCATCAGGAAATGGCTCTTACTAAGCCTTAATTTCTTTGTGAGTATTCGTTAAGTAGACAAAAACAACAGTTTTATAAAACGGGTATGTGTCATTACTCATCCATGCGTCATAGCGGCAACCATAGATAGACCACCGTAAAAAATACAATGTGTAATAACCAAGACGCGGTTTTGTTGGTTTTGAACGCGTGTGGTGTACATGCACGCCACGCGACAGCACTCAGGTACGTTTGGACAAAGCTATTGTACTTACTTTTCGAAGTTCTAAAGCTATTTCGAAATCTCTTTAGGATACTGGGACTCTTGTCGCCTTTGATGCCGCCGTCGCCACTCGGCCCGTTAGAAGAAACTCCCACTACCGGTGTAGAGTCAGACAACCGAGTACGAGTGTCTGCCTGTCCGACGTGAGCTTGTGCCTCGATTGCAATATCCGGAGTACTATAGGCGACGCTGGCAGTTGAATGACTGGGTTTCACTTTATGGGTATGATGTTTGTGAATTATGTGAGGTGCACCATTTTTAGATTTGTCGGAGTCATTAACGTGGTCACGATCGCGTCTAAAACTTTCTATCAGCCGTTCTTTGAATCGCCTAAATCTAGATTTCTTTTTTCTTGGAGACTCCTTTAATTCTTGGTCCTCGTCCGTATCAGGAGATGGATAAGTTCCGGACCTTTGAGACCAATTTCTGGTAAATGTCTTGCTTTTATGTTCTACCTTTTCTGAAAAAGCGTCACTCGAATTCGGCAACACTCGATCACTAGAAAGAGACACTTGGGCACTAGAAAGAGACCCCGTCTTGATCGGTAGGGTGTTGTACTTTTTCCTGCAATCAGCCCGAGATATGGTGACGTCACTGCATTTAGAAGTCTCTAAATCCAGATCTGTCTTTGAATGTCGCGCGTTTCCCTCTTTGTCGAGTTCGTCTGCCGCTGATTGTCTGTTAAGCGCGAGTCTGTAGGAGTTTCTTCGCTTCAATTCCTTCGGAGAACGTTTTTTCCCCGAGACCATTTGCGAATGAGTATTGACCTGCGCGACATTGTCATCCGTTTTGTGAGGTACACTTCCGTTTGTCCCATTCGATCCAGGGGAGAAAAATGTGAGCTTTTTCAAAGGGGAGGTCACCGATTCTGGCCTCGACATCGGAACCGTATGGTGCCGTGTGACACTTACTCTTCCAACGGTAGTTGCCATTGCTGAAAATAATATGTATTATAACAGTTCCAAAAATAATAATCTCGGGACAGTGCAAATATAAGAATCATTAAAAGGTATTACGTTACACTGTTTGTGTGACTGATTTTTTACTCGAACTTGTTTGGTAAAGAGAAGACTTGATAGCAAAAAATAAATGATCGAAATAAAATAAAAGAAATTGACTCCGTCATAAAATACTGAAAAGTAACATTAACGTACACATTTATTAATAAAACAATTTTTATGTTCCCGAGATTTTGCACACAAATCACGAAAACAACAACAAATTTATAGTATTGTTTATGTTATTATTATTTTTATATGTATTGGTAACCGTATTATAATAATTATCATCATCATCGTCATCCTAATCATCATCATCATCATCAAAAGTATTATTACTGTCATTATAAATCAAACACTTACTGTTCAAATCGCCTCCGTGTCCCATAAAGGCGCTTCTAAAGTGTTTAACATCCAACTACAAAAGACATAATAAACTTATTAATGGTGTATTTAACAATGGTCGGGTAGGTCATTAAACTCGCTTTTAAACACTCCATGAAAATACAATAATGAAATAAAAACATGTTAATCCGCGCATGCGCAGTGTATATACCTCATAGGGCGATGACTGCGCATATACGTCATAAAATCGAAACTATAATGTAATATCCTATTTTTAGAGATTGTATACCCCGATTATGTATTCAGCTTAAATATTTTGAATATCAATTTCACTGAACGTATGTCAACATAATGGATACACTATTTATAGTGGGTTTTTTTAATCTAAAAAAGTGGTGATCTCTTTTCGGGACAGATTTGTCAGAATGATCTGACCATGTTTGTGGTTTTCATTAATTTTAGAATGTAGTTTTGTTTATCTTTTATTGGGGCCAAAACCTGGTCCCGTTCACACAGGTCTACAGAATACAGTTTTCATCCCAAATCAACCCCATACTTCCTGTCTATTGAACTTGGTTGCATAATAACACCAACCTTTACCTTTCTTAATCATTTACCATACAACAACAATTTATTTACCTCGTTCAATGGACACACATGATATATCAAGCGATCTTCAGTATTTTTTAATTTAATTTTCTAGCGCCGCGCCTTTATACAACAGCATTGAACCATACTAATGCACTTCTTTCACCGTATGAATAAAAAAATATCCGTATTGATAAAATATTTATATTTCTCTTTCTCCTCTATCTCTCGGATATTGACAGTAGCGAATCAGTTCAGTCTTCTCATGCCACATTTGTAACAATCAATATTGATTCATCGCATAAACACGCAACTGCATTTGCGAGCTCTAAATTATCAATCAATGATATTGATTGAAACTCATTAGTTCAGTCTTCGCGTATCTTCATCATAACAATCAATATTGAATCACCGCACAAGCATGCAACTGCGATCATTGCTATGTTATCAACACCAAAAGTAATCCAACGAACAGTGACACATGTAGAACTTGTAAATACAACTATCGACCGCAACTATTGTTTGTAAACAGACCACTATATAGTTTTTTTTAAACCCATGTAAAACATTCTTTTAACAAAAATACGGTTATGAAAAGTGCCACAAATAAATGTTCATAAAATTAGTTTTGCGCTTTCTTATTCTCATTAAATAGCATTTTCAGGCAATCAGAAACAATGAGAGACAATAATCAGGTGTTATCATTTTGGACATGTGTTTACGTGTTGAATAAAAACGGTGATTTTATGGTTGACTCAATATAGATGTTAACTTGTTTAAAAAATATACATGTATGTCAAATATCTCTAAGTTTAATATTTTAGAGGACACTGTATAACCCAAACTGACACTTCAATTTTCCTGTGACGCGTAATCTAGATAGGGAAACTGAAAGTTGATTCTTGGAGCGAAGCGATCACTCATATTTTATCTGATAACGTAATCCAGGTATGATATCAAAACATGTTTGCTTGTACTTCTAAAATAGGGGTATTTCCTTGACCTGTTTTTGTCACACTGTGCACTATCATGTGCCATGATTAATTCGTACAACTTAAATGGGATTCAAATAATTCGTAACGTTCAAAATTAAAATGATGGTCTGCTTGATGGGATTTTAATATTTGAGTGCAGTGTCTACAGAACGATTCAACGCACGTCCTTTTAATTGATTGAAAAGCAAACAAACATGTACCATGTAATTTCAAAATCCTGAAACTTAAAGGTTGCCACATTTAAAGCACTATTCTCGGTTGATTAAGCACTTGAGTCTCGCTCTGGGAAAACGGGGCTCAATGCGTTTGCGTAAAGTGTCGTCCCAGATAAGCCTGTGCAGATGGCACAGACTAATCAGGGATGACACTTTACCACTTTTTTTCGTTTAAAGCATGTCTCTTCTAAGCGATAATACAGTTTAGGCGGAAAAAAGTCCTCCCTGATTAGACTGTGCGGACTGCAGAGACTAATCTGGGATGACACTTTGCGCACACGCATTAAACCTCGTTTTCCCAGAGCGCTACTCACTAATAACTATCATAAATAGTATCTTAAGGCTGAAGATGATTTGTGTAAGAGTTGCAGAAAAAAAATGATACTTTCGGGGACCGTCCGAGAGCTTGACCATTTAGCGTGTTCGGCAAATAGTTCGCAGAATCGTTTAAGACAGGTCGCGGTTAACACCACGAAACACAACTGAATGTGCCGGATGTTTGGCGCAATGATGACGACGGTTCGAGAATTTCCTCCCGAATATTACCGATTATGCTTAAAAGATGCGGATAAATTTCATAACATGCTTAAGAGTTGCCGATTTAAGCATCTCGGTGTGTACTTGATGCCGAACTACATGTCGTTTTCTATTGGGCCACTTCGGGTGTTAGACGTGTCTGCGTCAACAAACCTGTTGGGTTTATATTGCGATTGTTGACTTCTATGGCCATAGCAAAGTGGGATGCGCTGATGAATCACTGTTTACACTCGAGCGCGCAAGTATAGTATATTATAGGTTGAACATCTTTTCCGGGAGATTACCCCTGCTTTGAATTATGCAAAGCTTTCCATTAAACCCGAGTGTGTCACTAAGTAAACCATTTGTGTCATATGTCGGTATTTTAAAAATTGACACTAGTCAATGGCAAACTGCCTTCAGTATTAATTAATAAACTGTAAAACTAGGCTGAGATATGTCATTGGTTATTCACTGATAATGAAAAATAATGCGCCAATAAACCACAACAGTATTTTGCACGGGTTGGCTTACATGTACCTACGCTAGTAGTACATGTTTACCATACGTTTCGCACGGGTTGGCGTACATGTACTTGTACTGTATGTAAATGTTCTACCATGAACCGTGGAGTTGCTATGTAGTATAACCAGTTAGGTCGGTACAGTGAAGCACATGTTACAACTGAACAATAACAAGTATTGTATTCGGTAATAGCAGAGCCACTTGTGATGTAAGTACAGTAGTGTATTGACTATGCAAGTACGGATTAATCACTGTACCAAACACATGTAAACAGTGGTTATATAGCAAGTATTAATTAACATAGTAACTTGACGTTTATTATATAGCAAGTGTAAGTATTTTGAAGTGTACTTGTATTCATGATTGTATAGGCACAGATTTGCGATGTCCCGAAATCAATTTAATGATAAGATTTTTCATAGATCTGTAATTGAAAATAATTTTTTACCGTACAAATAAGCTTGTGTATCTAACAATCTGCAAATATATTCAGATAGGAAAAATTTAATGTGTGTTATTCAGGGAAAGGGATTCAATATCATCCAAGCACGAGAGTGGCAGTTGATTTAGGCCTTTTTACAACCGTAAAACATATAAACTTACAATGCATGACTTGAATGACGGAGGTTTAAGTATTTATATGAAATTAACATAAGCCTAAGCAAAAATGTGAAACGGGTCTATGCACTAATACATATCTATGTTAACACAATAACAAGGGATAATCATCAAAAAAGCGCCCTAATAATTATTATTACAAGCCATTTGTATTTTAATACATGGCTTACTTTTCACCACTGAGAGAGCACGTTACAATAAATAAGGATTATTGTCATAGCAACACATACACACAATACAGTAGGTTTCCTGTCCGAAACTGATTTCGCGGTTGAACTATATTTATGTCATTTAAATACTCTGACGGTGTACTGTTCTCATAGTGCTTTGTGATTTTTTTTTAGAAAATATTAATTAAATCATTTCATAAACTGAGTAAATTTCTTAAAACGTACTCACCTGTATCGGCTATAGGATATACAACAGCAGTCATATAGCCTTAAAGTCCTTATAGATTTAACGATCCACTTGTCCACAAAGTCTATGTTTTTGTTTACTTTATCCTACTGTATGATCCTGAGTCGTCGTACTCCGGGAAAAACCCACACTGATTAAAACAAACTCACCTGTGTGTCGTCTTATAAAGAACTAAAAATAGATTCACTCAATTCGTCATTTCCTGTACGGCTTACCTGCAGTAATTGTTGACACTTGCGGTGTCATATTCGATAACAGTAGATATGTTTATCAATACGTGCATAAACGCGTTCGGAAATAATACAAATATGAACTTAACGGTGCAGTTTCTTAGTTCATCATGAAAATCGCAAACAATCCATGTTACCATTTAAATACACAACGTTCGAGAACATGTAGATGTATCAATCTGGTAGATTTATTCACGAATCCTATGGTTCAATGATCGCTCAGGGTATTTGTATACATAATAATATCCGGGTGTACATCTACATGTATATGAGTGTCCCAATCAGGTTATTCTGTAGCTACCATGCGCGGCATAAGAAGAGGGATGGGGAGGAAACTAACTTGTCGAGGTGCGACTTGTTTCAATCACACTAAAACATTTCTATAAAAGCTCTTTGATGTAATGCCTACTAATGGGCTTGTTAAGTTAAATTAAAGTAAGTTACTAGTAAGCATTTTTCGTTGGACAGTTTCTTTCGTAAAAGATACAATAACAAATGACAGAAAAAGGTTCGATGTACCCAAGCCAACAAAACTTTCTCCAGGGAAAAACATGCAACTTGCCAAACTTTTTTTGCGACTCACACAAGTTAAGGGTATATCGTACCGTATGTTCACACGTAAACAGTACCCTCCCCCACCCCATCTCTGCCAAACGCAATATACTAAACCGCGCCTGTATACTCGCACTCATCCTACGTAATACACACGGTGTCGGGTCACGGCGGTCGACAAAAAGGATATATATATATATATCCTTTTTGTCTATATATATGAGCCGCATTTTGGGAAAACAGGGCTTAAAGCATGTGCGTTAAGTGTCGTCACAGATAAGCATGTGCAGTTCGCACAGGCTAACCAAGGACGACACTTTCCAACAGTGGTGCTGCATTTGTTGTGACTACAATTAAAATTTATGAATTTTCGTTGAAAAATAGTAATTCTGAAATGAAGTAAAGTGAAACATGATTGAATATTCAATCATTTATCAGATATATAAATACGGTGTTTATAGCGAATGAGTATTCCTTTAGTACCGCGAGAATAAAGTTTTGCAGGCTAACTAAGTAAGTCACATTCCAATGGTGCCCTAAAAGTCGCGGGGCCCGTAGGCAGTTGCCTACTCTGGATAATGGGTAATCCGGGACTGGTATCATAAGTTCCATAAAAGTGGAAAGGGTCGTCCCTGATTAGTCTGTGCTAACTGCGCAGGCTAATCTGGGGCGACACTATACGCACATGCATTAAGCCCAGTTTTCTCAGAGCGCGACTCAAATTCTTTTTCGGACGCAATGATCGTCGATTTTTGTGATTAGGAATAAACACAGTTACACGTAAAATGAATACATTAGCAACTTGAGAGATGATACATTTACTGTAAAAATGATGGATTTGGAAAATACTAAAACATGCATGCATAATTTACCATGTGCGCACGATAGCATAAAAAGCTTTAATATTATTTCGTAATAAGATTATAATATTGAGTTAACTTGCGGTCTCGCATTCTTGCATCAAAAGATCCTTTTCAATCGATAGCTTTTTTTTTTAATCACCATAGCCACGAAAAGTATCCTGGAAAGTTAACTATGATACTACACCGCGCTCGTGTGCTCTCCACAACGGCAATACGAATGCTGCATGGGACTTTCGAATACGCGACTTCATAGTTATAGTCGTCAACTTCAAGAAATACGATGTATGTGTATACATGTATGGAAAATACAACTATTTGAACAAACAAGAGTCACATAATAGCACGTATCGCTTAAGTGACGGATTTAATGAAGGGCAGTCAGACAAGGATTTATTATTTCGTTTCAAAATAATGTATTTATCGCTCTTACGATCATCTTGTAAAACAAACCAGATTCTGTTTTTAAAGTACTACGCTATGAACACGTTTGGTTCGTTTGCAAACGCCAGACAAAAGCCATGTATGGGATAGGCTCGATGGCCTTCGGCATTGGGGGGAGCTACAATAATGGTGGAAGTGAAATTCTTGAATTCAAGTTTAAAGTACTGTCTTGCAATGTTTACTTTGTGAACATTGATCAATCCTTTGTAAATCATATTAGAAATGACACGAACAATATTCAACACCAAAATGTTATTTGTGAACACAAAAACTTGCAGGTCTATTTTAAAAGAATTTACTAATTTAAAAATCGTGTTCTGTGTCAAACACAATCACTGTATATATATCTTTATCTTAACATCAGCTCAGTATTAAACGAGTGTGTGAGATCTTATGAATGTTTGTTAAAATAGATGAAACGTTTACAAGTTTAGAACTAATACCAGAATATAGCCGCTATTTCTTTCACTTAAAAGATATTCAATTTTGTGCTGTGTGGGAAACCAGAGGAGTGTAGATTGAACCAGGGGCGCCGAGGTTAGAAGCTTGTCTACCATTGCGAAAATTTAAAACTAGTTTACCAAACATGGACTTCGGGGCCATTTCACTATAGGGAATACATGTTTCCTAGTAAACATAGCTTGTTTCAATGAATTACAGTCGGGAAGGGTTTAGAAAAGGATGAGTAAACACGATGGTAAACTAGAGTTTACCAAACAATGGCTGCATATGGAGCCATTTCACTGTGGAGAATACATGTAAATTAGAATGATGATCCTCAAGCCATTCCTGAGCAACTAGCTTACCAAATAACTTTTAGTAAACCAAGTTCGGATGCCGATGCCGTGACCAGTAAAATAGATTTCCTTTCCTTGGAAAACGCACGCTAAAAAATCCACTGTGCATGCAATTAGAACAGGTGTGATATGCATGTTAGCTAAATTTGCTAAATTATCAAGCTTTATGAAAGTTACTTATCATATTTTATAGTGATTTGCGTTCCAAACTTAGAAAGCAAAACAACAGATTGTTATGATCCATTTTATTTGCGAAAATTAATTTTCAAAAATTTACAACTACATTTACATCCAGTCAAAAACAATACTTAAACAACAATAAAGTTTTAACATAACACAATATAAGTGTTAAATTCATTCTCAAGTTATTGAGAGGGATACACTTATTTTTAGTAACTGTGACATTGACCCCACATACCTAATATGAAATTTGAAATCAGGTCCCAATATACGTTAACTTAGCATTAAGTTCTGATCTCAAGTCATAGTAGAACACCATGGAAACCATTTAAGTAACACTGACCTTGACCTTTATCAAACTATTCCATATACAAGCTAAATAAAGGTTTTGATACATGGTACCTATCTATAAAGTGTAAATTTGTTCTAGAGTTATTGTACAAACACCTTTTTCCAATGTAGTACTAGTAACTGTGACCTTGACCCTATATGCAATTCCAAGCAAGGTCTTGATTTAAGGTATCTATATGTGAAGTTTCATTGCAATATCTTGATTCGTTCTCATATCATTGAGCAGAAACCCAAGTCTGATGCCCCTCCCCCAGCTCAACCAACCGAATTCCCCAATCTAGTAAACCTTATCTGTATAGGATTATAAATGACAAAGTATGTAAACCAACCGAGTCTATTAAATTCTCCATTTGAAAGAAATTCAAGAATGCTGTCACGATGAGTATTAATTTATAATAAAGAAGTTATAATTATATACAATTGAATTGGGAAGAATTTATTTACAATCTTTAACCCTGAGACGAAATTTAACATGTTCATATCATAAAACACTAAACATGGTATGAAACACTGACATCAACAAAAACAACACAACATGATTGTGTAGCACCAATAAAGAACTATAACATACAAAAAAAGGAGTAAAGTCTCAACTAACTCGACCGATCAGATTTTTTAAAATTTCAGGTTTAGTTTTCAATCTTTTTTGCTAAATTCTCTACAATAATTATAACATTTGCAGTAATTTTTGCTACATTTAATGTTCACAAAATTAAAACAAGAGGGCCAAGATGGCCCTAGTTCGCTCACCTGAGGAGTCGGTTCGTTCAATCTTTGTCAAAAATATGACCTAGTGATCAAGTGTTTGAGACAGATGAGTCAGATACGATAATTGCTTTGATTTGCACCAAGAAAATCATTTTCTTAAAATACTCAAGTATAAGGTGAACAAGCTGTGTCAAATGATCTGATAAACTGTGACCTCTATCGTCTACAGGAAGTTTTACTATGATTTGACCAGATGATCTACTTTATGACCTCAGATGACCCATATACAATCCCAAGCCAGATTTCATCAATACATTCCGACAAAATGTCATTAAGACGTGATGAAAACTGTGACCTCTTTCATCTACACAAGGTTTCACTAGAATTGGCCCGGTGACCTAATTTTTGAACCCAGATGACCCATATATGATCTAAAATCAGATATTATCAAGATAAACATTCTGACCATATTTCATTAAGATCAGATGAAAACTATGACCTCTATTGTCTACACAAGGTTTTTCTATGATTTGACCTAGTGACCTAGTTTCTGACCCCAGATGACCCAAATACAATCCCAATCCAGATTTCATCAAGATAAACATTCTGACAAAATTTCATAAAGATCTGATGGAAACTGTGACCTCTATTGTCTACACAAGGTTTTTCTATGATTTGACCTAGTGACCTAGTTTTTGACCCCAGATGACCCAAATACAATCCCAACCCAGATTTCATCAAGATTAACATTCTGGCCAAATTTTATTAAGATTGGATGAAAACTGTGACCTCTACTGTCTACACAAGTTTTTTTAAACTTTGACCTAGTGACCTAGTTTTTGACCCTAGATGACCCAAATTCGATCCCAACCCAGATTTTAACAAGACAAACATTTTGACCATATTTCATTAAGATCTGATTAAAATTGTGACCTCTATTGTCTACACAAGGTTTTTCTATGATTTGACCTAGTGACATAGTTTCTGACCCCAGATGACCCAAATACAATCCCAATCCAGATTTCATCAAGATAAACATTCTGACTAAATTTCATAAAGATTGGATGAAAACTGTGACCTCTATTGTCTACACAAGGTTTTTCTATTATTTGACCTAGTGACCTAGTTTCTGACCCCAGATGACCCAAATACAATCCCAACCCAGATTTCATCAAGATCAACATTCTGACCAAATTTCATAAAGATTGGATGAAAACTGTGACCTCTACTGTCTACACAAACAAATTGTTGACGGACACACGCAAACATGCACGACGGACATCACACGATCACATAAGCTCACCCTGATACTTCGTGACAGGTGAGCTAAAAAAATAAGTTAAGAAAGAATATTTAATAGAGATTGAAAATTTCATAACAAGTAAAAACAGGTCCTTTTTATATCAATAGCAAAATTACTTCCACTTCAACAGAAGTTTGGTCATCACTAGCGTATGAAAACTAAAATTAATTTGTTTTAGTTTTACAATCATACAAATGATACTGCCATAATAACCAGAAAAAAATATCCTAAAACAACTGCAACAGTAACTACAAATAAGCCAATTCTGTTTAAAGTTTGAACAGATTGGTTGAATCTTTTCAAGTTTCTCTTCAACAGTTTTTGCAAAAGGGTTAACATCTACCTAGATCAATCACAACCATGTCTAAACATGTTCCGACTTAGGGAACACATTCACTAACCCATTATTTTACTTAGGTCAACAACTAAAATAAAGAATATTCTAAAAATTGTTATGTACAGTACTTTTCTACAAATGGTTATGTACAAATCTAAAAATTGTTATGTTGTGTTATGCAAAATTACTTAAAAATACTAAGTAGAAGAGGAAATTTGTCACCTCAATTACATCCTTCTTTAGTAAGAACAATTTGTCATTGACATAAGCAAAATAGGCATCCAGTATATTTGAACTAACACCAAAGTATATTTTTGGTCGAAGTCTATACGTACATGTACTTGTTATGTTTGAAGAATGGTTTGGTGGATATTGGCACACATGAGCATCGTTCTCGAAAACTGGGCTTAAAGCATGTGCTTAAAGTATTATCAAAGATAAGCCTGTGCAGTCCACACAGGCTAATCAGGGACAATACTTCCCGCCTAAACTAGATTTTCGCTAAAAAAACACTTCCTTTCAAGGAAAAATTCCATTAAACTATATATGATTAAAGCCGAAAGTGAACACTTTACGCACAGACATTAGCCCTTTGCATGCTGGGATATTTGTCGTCTGCTAAAATGTCGTCTGATAATTTCTAAAATTAGCATTTTCTTCAATTTTTCTTCAAAGAATACTATCAGAATAGCAAACAGTTTGAATCCTGATGAGACGCCACGTTCTGTGGCGTCTCATCTGGATCCAAACTGTTTGCAAAGGCCTTCAAAATTTGGTTCCAGCACTCAAAGGGTTAAGTCCAGTTTTCCCAAAACGAGGCTCATAACAAACAGAAAATGCCACAGTATGCAAGTTTCGACAACTGCTACCAGATTTCAGTCACCACAGTATCACTGCCACTCTCAAAGCCGCTGTGACTTTTACTCTTCTTCATCAAACTCTTCGGACGTTCACTCACCACCACCGCGTCCAAGTCCGTCTCCAAAAACTTACACTCCTCTTTCATTTTCTCACACCTGTGTCTCTTACTCAGAGACTCCTGCCGGCGATCAGTGCTCAATGTTCGTAATTTTGACCCCGTTGACTGAGTTTCTTTCTTTCTGCTTCTGCCCGCAACACCGATATTGGGTACAGCTGGTTTCTTAATTTCCACGCCAATATACCGAACATTTGGTTTCTTATTTTCTACGTTGGATTGAGAGTCTTGAACAGTCTGCACAATGGGCCTACCTTCCGGCTCTTTACTTCCACTCGCTGCTCTTGTTTTTGAATTGTCCACATTTGTCCTCACCCCCGACAAGGTGTCCTTAATGACCACTTTGTTTTGAGTTTCTGTCTGTTGCTTCTTATCATCCGTGTGTGATGCCTCGTAAGATTCTGGCAAACCCTCATTGCTACTGCTTCCAATTTTCGTCCCTGAATCACTGTCTGGGGCTGAGGGGTGCTGAGATTCTTTGATTTGTATTGGTTTCAACAAATAGTTACTGAAATCAATGCCATGCTTTTTGGCATTTAATTTACCAGGAGTGATTGGCAAAAACCCAGACTTGTAAGATTCATTGTCTAAAGGGCAACCACTCTCACCAACATGTTCAACCTTCTCCGGAGTTGTGTCTCTTTTTGGAAGCTCTTCCACTTCCTTAACTGGAGATAGCGATTTACCTGAATGCACGCTGTGTAGGCTCTGCAGCGAGGTAGATTTCTCCGACCTGTCGTCCGGTCCAAAAGAAAGACTGGAATTCGTTGAGGTAGACATATCGCAAATAGAATCGTTTTCTGAGGACCCCGATCTTACAGAAAAGCTTTTCATCGACACGGAATCATTTTTCAGATGTGTTACATTGCACAACGAGTCAAACGAAGGAGTAGAGAGTATTATTGGTGTACCAGGGGCGTCCATATCATCATAGCTTTTAGCTCTGTCTCGTAATAATCGAGCGCCATGGTTTACAAAATGAGTACTACTCGTATCTTTGGGTTTAAATGAACTGAATCCTTTGGGACTGGACGGATTGGACAACACATTGTCATCACTGGTTATGTCGATATCAAAAGCATTTATTTTCTCGCTTATGGACATATCTGGTTGGGACTTACACCGATGTTTGATTGGCTGTAACTCTGAGCCAAGTTCTGCAGACTTTTTCGCTTCATTTTTTGCTCGTTGAATCTTACTCTTTCGTCCATAGCTCAAGTATGTTTCGTAAATTTTCTCGGTGGATGCGGCCATCACGCGCTTGTTTGATGAACGTGACAAGCTCGCAAATTTATTTGGACTTTCTTTCTTCTTATACAAGTTATCCCCCTTTACCGAACCTGCCTCGCGATTTGCAGTGTCATGTTTGACATTAGCTCTGCATTCCTCGATGGTTTGATAAAAAGGCTCTTCAAAACGTTTCATCTCTTTGGGTTCCAATTCTGCTTTGGGTTGAATATGTCCTTTGGGATCAACATCTTTTGAAACAACCTTGTTTTTTATTTTATCAATAATCTCATTCATATTTCCTGTAGTTACAGTTTCTACCTTTTCCTCACAAATAGGATCTCTTTTGGACTTTTTCATTGGTTTTGCGTACATTTCCTCCAGCTCTTCTTTAGTTATTCTTTTTTCAATGACTGGCTTTGAATACAAACTCAAATCTGGCTCATCATTATGCGAACCCATCACCTTCAAAACGAACTTTGCAATATCAGGCCTGGTTCTTGAATTTAACGCACTAACACAGTCAATAGGATCTTGATAATCAAGGTCTTCTGGTATTCCATCACACGGAAGTTTGTCATAAGGGTCTGAATAGTTCGAAGACAACTGTGGTGATCTATTTGCACTGTTCTTCCTCTGAAGACTCTCCACTCTTGGAGGTGGAGGAGGTGGCACATGGGGAGAGTCACTGTTCGTAACGCAGTTCATTCCCCTGATTTCTTGCTGGGTGGGTGGGGTAGGCCATTTCTCTCCAGAAGTCTGGGCCAAGTTTGGTGGTGTTGATGTGGAGCAAATATCTTCGGTGTTGATGTCTGTGTGGTCTGCAGATACCCAGGGATATGTGGAGACCTTGTAAGGAATGGCTCCGCTTTGGCTGAAAGATGAAATTTGAAATAAACCATAGTGTGGTCCAGTGATAGTGTACAATAAAAAATATTAATTATAAAAGATTAAACAAGAGCACCGTCGAGCGGATGCCAACGCTCAGCTGTGTTGCTTGGATTTGTTGTTTTTTTACCTTTGACCTTGAAGGTCATCATTGACCTTGACCTTTTCACCACTAAAAATGTGCAGGTTGATGAGATACACATGAATTTTTTTTTTTTTTAAATAAGTTTTTTTGACCTTTGACCTTGAAGGTCATCGTTGACCTTGACCTTTTCACCACTCAAAATGTGCAGGTCGATGAGAAACACATGAAAAACCAAAAAAAAAATGTTTTTTACCTTTGACCTTGAAGGATGACCTTGACCTTTCACCACTCAAAATGTGCAGCTCCATGAGATACACATGCATGCCAAATATCAAGTTGCTATCTTCAATATTGCAAAAGTTATGGCCAATGTTAAAGTTGGCGCAAACAAACAAACAAACAAACCAACAGACCAACAGACAGGGCAAAAACAATATGTCCCCCAGTATATACTGGTGGACATAAAAA
>VMBQ01001576.1:97741-183426 GCA_007657795.1 Dreissena rostriformis
AACCAGCAAAGTCCGCGGCTACGCCGCGGCCAGTAATTTTAGTACTCGACGGAATCACGCGGCGTATCGACGAGTCACGCGGCATCGATCCGCGCTACCTCGCGTACTTTCGCGGAATAAATCCGCCGCATATGTTCGCGGCGGATCGAGTGCAAAAATATACACCTAGATCTACATGTACATTTGTGTATCGCAGAAACCTAGATTTACGCTGAAGCAATTACATTTGTCGGTGTTTAATTGCTTTTAATTCATTCTTTGATTTAACTAATTAAAAAATTAAAGTAGTTGCAGTTTCACAGTTTGCCGTTTTGAGTATTTTTTTTCGGATAAATGAATGCAACACTGTGTGGAGCAATTACATTTGTCGGTTTTTTAATTGCTTTCGCGGGAGGGCTTTTGTTTGCAGTTGCAGATTCACAGTCTTCTATGTTGATATTTATTATTATGCATTTAAATATTGACTGCAAGAAATGTTATTGAAACATTAAAAAAAGATAAATTAAATAAGTAATTCAGACAATTAAGTAACATGCAAACGCACCCAGAATTTCACTTTCATTTTCGCAAGGTTTTCAGGAAGTCCCCGGGAAGCACGTTTTTTGCATGGATGTGTGTATGACGCGATTAAACGATGCTCTGTATCGTATTGCATTCAATCTAAATTAAATCATTTCATTTTATGTTTTAATATAATGTTATTACGGCGCATTAAACGCACACAAAGTAACTTGAAGTACTTTTGCCGATTCTAAACATGACAATGATAAATGATTATTGCAATTTAATTAATACATGCCCTTGATACTCGTGTTGTGTCTTTATAAATTCGATTTTATTTAAATTTGCATTCTTTTAAAATAATAACTATTTCTATCAGGATTACAGCAGTTTCTTTAGAAACGGGAATGAAATCACTTAAAGCAAAACAAACAACATGCTTTTTTATTAACTGTTTTATCTATTTTGAATCTGCGCACATTAAATTAATTATGATTTTAAATATAATTATAATTGTTCTTTTAAAATGTATTGACTAACTAATCATTTTTCAAAGATTTTTATTTTATGATGCGCATCGACTTGGCGTCATATCGCGGACCGCGGCTTGCCTCGGCATGTCGCGGCGGACAGATGCGAAGTACGCGGCGAAATGCCGCGTGCCGCCGCGAACTGACGCGGCTTTGACGGCCGACTCGGCATCGACTCGATGCTCCATTCCGCCGCGGAACGCGAAATATGCTTGTTCCGCTTGGGCTGTACTGTAAACTAACGGTACTTTTTTAAAACCTTCAATTGTGTTTTATTTGGACCATAATTCTCTACTTGGGAAATTTGTAGTTTTTCCCCTGATTGGGAAAGTGCTGTTTTACGGTACTTTATAAAGAAGGAAATAATCGCTGTTCTACATCCCTTTTGAGACTTGGGTAATAAATACAAAATTCAGACTTGCTTTGTCAAACTGCTTATTTGGAAAACAGCCCTGCAGGCTGCACTGGTAAATTTTCCCATTCCCATACAAGAATGGGAAAATTTACCAGTGAAGCAGGGCTTTTTTTCCTGACTTTGTGAAGCGGCCCTGGCCCCCTCACTTTGTGAAAAAATGAGTCGCGAACTTTTCAAAATTGTGAAAAATGAGTTGCGAACTTTTTAAAATTGTGAAAAATTGAGTCACAAACTTCTTAAAATTGTGAAAAACCGAGTCGCGAAATTGTTAAAATTGTGAAAAACGGCCAATTTTGTAAAAATTCATGGCTATGTTAGGTTTGTGAATTGTCCCTATCAAAATTCCAGGGCCACTCGCAAAGGAAAAAAGTCCTGAGTGAAGGGTTGTTGTTTTTTTTCTCATTATTTACTGACAATACAATAATGTACTTGCTCGATCTTATGAGAACAATATGTCAGTGCCGTGGGAACAATTTACATAAAAAACATAAACTTTCACTAAAACTAAACCACAAGGACAAGAACAGGGTAGGCCTATTTTGGATTTAAGTTAACGCATTTCCACAACCTCTATCATTGGAAATATAGCCAAAGTCTCAAAATATATTTGATATTTAGAAATAAATCATAACAAAATATGAGTGCTTGTTAATGTACCGAAACAAATCCATTGTGTCTACTGTTTTGGTTATTAATTTCCACTCAAACTTTGCGCCATTTTACCCGGAAGTGAGAGTAATTAACTGAAAACGGAAGTAAAACGACAAAACCAGCCCCAAGCCATTTCGGCTTAAATAATGGTCTCAGGTCAGGATAGTCTGCTATTATATCAAACAACGTTATTTTACTATGTTCGGTATTACTTTATTGAGGACAAATTGTGTTCAAGACGATTAAACTAAAATACGGTGGAATTTGTTAACCATATGAACAACCTTTTTTTTTATTTGTCTTGTCAATAATACTGTATACTATATATATTTATATCTACATTGGCGCTAGGGAAAAAAACTTGGTAGCCAAGTTCATAACTGATTTGGGCTAGCATCCGACGACGCGCATTGGAGATATTTTATCTTATATTTCTTGTTATGAGTTGCATTATTTTACCATTTACTGAATACTCAATGCACATTGTGAGTCCTTCTCATTCAATTCTCGTAATTGTAAATTAAATCAACAATCAAGTAAAAAAAACAACAAACTCACTTAATGCATTGGAGTGTGCATGGAAGTGCTTAATATATTTGATCATATATACTAAATGTTCAAATCTCCCTTGAAGGGCTGAGGTTCAGTGCTGTCAGTCAGTCAGTCGAGAGATCAGTATTCCTGTTTTGCACGGGCTGTACATTATTAAGCTTATAATAGTGGTAATTTTACACTGTATACGATATATTTAATCTGGTCATCATGCATATAATGTTAAAATTCGCAACCCATTCTAAATTTATATGCTATCGTGTCTTATTGATACGGATATTTAAAGACACCAGTAAGAATTCATGTATAGAACGGGCCATTTACGACCTTAACCGATAGCCTAATGGTAACATCGCAAAGCCAGAAAATCGTTGTTATTTACTTCGATTCACAAATTATATGTTTTTTTAGTATTTTTTTGTTCATAATCCAGTTAACCGTGTATATTTCGATCCAACTCTAAACACTGAGCTTTATAATTAATGCGAATGGGTTATTTTGTTACTTGTACTGCTATTATATACTGTTATACAATACAGTGAAAAATACAATTAAACAATATTTAATATGTATTTAAGAGTTAATAAATTTCATATCATTCACGAAGTATTTACAATAAACATGATTTCTATTGTTAAAAAAAAAGCTTAGCTCGAACTCATGGCATTCGGTAAGCGAGTCCCACATTGATCTACTGCACCACCGCAGCGAGGAGTACGTGCTATGCCGCTGTTTATATACATCGGCTGTAAGGAAGCAAACGTTTTCGTTATGTCCTCGTTTTCCTTCCCGAGAATATCGAATTATGGGAGAAAATGAATGATAACCAATTCATTAACTATACCGTATAGCAAACGCTTTTATTACGAAACACGTCTTTTATTGGACGGCTACCAATCCAATATTATTGTACAACGAGATAAATGGGATGACCTCACAGCAATGTTTTAAGTTGTTAGTAACAGAAATAACAAGGACGTAAAGTGAAGCTGGAAAACATATTAGAGTTTTTTAACGAAGTCATATACAATGCGGAAGTAGAAGAATCACTATCGTGACCTCAATACCTATCGGTCAAGGTTGACTAAAGCACATACAACTGAACAGTTAGGTACGAACATTAACAAATGGCAGTAATGAGTTATTTTTCTGTTGAACTTTTCCTTATAAGAGCTTTCTACCAACGAAGTTTCAAGTTTATCTCATATATTTTTAGATGTGCTTTGAACAAAATTTCACAACCACTCAGTGTATGCGTATTCCAGCCACAACATGTAACGTGTCTGATAAACACATATGCCAACGGTTGGTGCTAGACATCCTCTTTAGCTTTGGGTGAAAGGGCATAGGTCACTGTGTAATAAACATATACGAATGGTATTATGGCAGGAAGATTAGGAAAACGGTTTGAAATAGTTCAAGTGATAGCCCGTTGTAATTTTTGTAAGACAAAATTAAAACAAAGAAAGATCAAGGTGAGGTTGGATCATAAGGGTGGAAAGGAATGGTCAAAAGCAGCATGCGTATATACATTAAGTCTTTACAATAAACTTACTACTTAAGTATTGGGGCTTGACGAAACGGTTCAATCTACTTTACCAAGTCACGACATATTAACCGCAACGTGAGGTTATGTGACATGGATGGATGTTGTTCATAAGCACCAAGTGTGTAAGTATCAAAGAATTATAGCAAGGGGTGAATATACTTAACGATACGGTAGAATCTACCTAACCTGTTTTTTCGCGTACGGAATGAGAATCAATATGCCTTACTCAAGAAGATGCGAAAGGCATAAACGGGTCATGATTACAAATATTAACAGCTGTTCAGTCACCTAAATATTATTTAAAACAACACATTAGCACCTAACTTTCATAAATATCATTGAGCCTGTATATCAAAACACAACCCTTCAAGCAGCCTCTTATTGTATTTAGCTTTCTATTATTTTATATTTAAGTTCTGGCAAAACAGATTACATTGTTTACCAAACTTATGACAAGCGCAATGAAGCGAGCAACTTTATATAGTGCCATACCAAATTTAAGATTTTTCATAGTTTTGCGGATGCAATTCGTGTGATACCACATCAGTAAGTGATGGACGGAGGCGTAATAGCCAGTTATATGTCTTATAACTAGTGTTCAGTATATTGCAGTACGTTCACAAAACCACACCTATGCGACATTTCTAAATTTAAGCATTGTAACGTCTAGGAACTGCACACGGGGACCGACATTGCGGAAAGCCCAAGGTGCGATGCAATTGGTACGTTATAAAAACACGTGAAGCACCATTTGACATCAAAATGTTATATATTTAATCTTGCACCTTGGGCTTGTTGAATAACTTGCATGCTTCGTTCAGTAAGCTACAACCATAACTACATTATTATTAACTAGTACACGTATATAAACCTAACGCGCAATGCTTCATGAAGATAGTGTTCTGAAATACATGAAGAACTGTTATTCAATGTATATTTATTGATTTCATAAACATTTACAAACTGATGAAAGAATCAACTTTTGATTTCTCGCGATATTTTAGGATTTTGAATTTAGGGTTATCTGCTTTAAACACAAATACTGTGAAATACAGTAAATGAAGTTATGGTAAATAAAATATCGTGAATAGTACATGGTTGTGAAGGTCAAAGATTCTCTTATCACAATTCGAAACTTCTTTGATTAACAATTCCACATAACGAATTACTGGACTTTTATCCGTTTACTAGTCCATGGTGCGTTATTTCTTTTCCATTGTAGTTTAGGTACCGGTAGTTTTTTTAACGCATCAAACACATAAAACATTTGTCCTAAGTACTAAGTATATTTTATGACGTTCTGTACGTCATTACGGTACAAAAACGATCATTTAGATATATCTGCTAAACTATTCAACACATAGGTGGGTGTAAAAGCTGGGTGGTGTTGTATATCTGCGACTTTGTGAACGCCTGTCAAGACTAGAGCTGAATCTATACCTACAGTACGCGCAAATGCCATGTCCGCTTTCAAATTATCCCCTACAAATACAGTTCTCTTTAAATTCAAGTCGGAGTGGGCCTGTAAAACAAAGTCAAACATTATTCGAGACGGTTTTCCGACAACAAAAGGTTGCCTGTTGGCAGTAAATGCTACAGCGTCGACCATTACACCCGTTAGCGGCATTCGTCGTCGATTGGTTTCTGTGTTGTATACAGCTGACCCAATAAACATCGCCCGTTCTGTATTATTTGTTGCCACAAAATGACAATGGGGATTGGATACGTAACTCGCGGCCTTGTATATCTTATTAAAGCTAAAATGCTCATCGAATCCAACCAACACAGCCTCTATGTCGTCGTGGAAAGAGTGCTTGAGGAGCTCGTGAGTGTCATTAGTGGGTTTATCAACATCAGAGCCACATCCGACGTTTTCCATACCTAATTGATCCAATTCCCACTTCACTGGATCGCCAGCTACTAGGTACGTTTTTCCAGTAACTTTCAGGACCTCTTTTAAATACTTGGCCGAGGCGTATCCAGGACCAAATATATTTTCAATAGGAGATTCAAATCCATACTTAGTAAATTTCTTTTGTAGCTGGAGTCGGGACGTCGTGCTATTGTTTGTAACGTACATCAGTTTCTTGCCCAGTTTCTGAAGCTTTGAGATGGCCGATGGGATGCCGTCTATGGGTGTCACGTGATCATTCCCCCACAACACACCGTCACAGTCGAACAAGAACGTGTCATATCTGTCGAGAAAGTGTTGGGCGGAGTTGGCACAACGTATTGGTGTTGTTTTAATCGCTTCGACAGTGACAATGCCTCTTCGTTGAGACAAGTTCAAGCAGGCCTTCATACATCGACGTGTGACAGATTTTGAAAGCATGTTGAACGTTGTTATATTATTTTCCTGAAAATAAAAAAGCACAATTCCTTTTAACACATTTATATAATTGTATATTAATGAAACAGTTATTTGAATAACGTATACGCATCAAAACGTAAATGTGGGAAAGGCTATATTTAAGAACCATTTAGATTTTACCTAATGCATAGCGTAAATATTGTTAAAGGTCTAATATGCTTAAACTTCATACAGAAAACGATCTCATATGCAGATACTCATTGGCCTGTATAATGTGTCTAGTCAAAATCCTAACATAAATGTAATATCTTAGTGAGAAATATTTATGCATTCATAACTAATGATTATGCATGGTCATAGATAAGCCTTGAAGTCATAGTTTAAGAAATGGTTTTCCCCTTAATCAGTTGATGAGATTTTCCACACAGTGTATTAATCCATATACAAATCTGTATCTATTATCTTTTTTCTCAGCTGACTTGTCAATGGTTTACCTCATCACTTTCCCCTGCATCTGTGTATTTATAACCGTTTATAAGGGTCGCTGCCTTGTGGCCACATAGGTGACAATAATTTGAATTAAGAGATGATAATACACGAACTGAAGAGGGGTCAAATAAAGAAGGCTTGCACCATGCCTTTAAATTTGAAAAATACTAATTAAAATGCGAATCTCATGTCTGTAATTTTATAAAAAGGTTGAAATTGAAATAGATTTTGAAAAAAATCATAACAAACGAGAAATCACTTAGATTCTACATAACTTATAATAATTTATTGTTTTTATATTACATACAGTAAGGAATTGAAAAAAAAAACGTGTTCGTTGAAAATTCAAACAATATATGAATAATGTAAATATTGACACTCATACTTCCGTCTAATTTAGGTTTACATCAAAGCGGATGTGATTTAAAGTGTTCGTAATTGTTTGGCGGAATGTATACTATGGACACACAACGGTTGATGGTTGTGCATGTACATCGTCTGGTCAAGGTTATTGAAAGCATTTTAGAAGCTAAAACAGTGTACAATTTTCATGTATGCATACGAAATAATAATTAACACTTACATGTTTGACTGTACAGTACAGTAAGGCAATGTGGTTTATTCAAAAGTTGAAATACTCGAGGATCTATAAAATATATGACATACCGTGAGCTATTCCAAGTTTCAAACCCTATCTGGACGAAGTATCTCCACGTGTTTGTAGCAAACATGTACGCTTACAATATTTAGCTTACATAAACGAAACAAATGTATAATTGAAGCTATAAATAGACATCTTATCTGTGCAATGAAGCGTAACCATAACACTAATTTGTTAAGGACATATCACTTTCTGAAATGGTCAGAAGTGGGTGGGGTAATTAAAAAAAATAATTCCTTGTATTAACATTCTATATTAAGTTTGGNCTACATTTAGTTTTATAAGGATTTTTGCTAATCATGATAACTTTAACTGTAATACCTACTTACAGTATTCAGATAATAAAATTAATGATATTGAAGGGGTCGATGATTTTCTTTTTGTATTTTCTATATTGGCCTATTATAAGGGACCTATACTTTTGTTTGTATAGGTCCCTGATATAATTGGTCATCTTTATTTAATGCATATGTATATCCATGCCGACAAGACTTAGCCCATAGCTTGAACACATCTGATTTGTTTCCCTGACTTGCATCTGTCATACATTATATTAGCCATATTCTAAAACAGTTCAATTCAATAAACTATCAATGGCAAATGTGATGCCACTACATGTGTGGCTTATACAATATTGGAAACGTAGAGCAACAAAGCAATCAACCAATCAACTGAAAGCATGAGTATTATATAAACACCGTCAAACTTCGTTTGCTTGGGTATAACAAAATATTGTGAAACTTCCAAATCCTGTTTGGGGACCCGTCGTTATCTAACGTCTACCTCAAGCCCATTGATTCATAGTGTCATTTCACTTGGCGGTTTGTATATTTTAAATACAAAATAAAATTTGTCACAATAATGCTAAGAACACACAATGTTGTAAATTTGTAGCTTGCTATATAGACTGTCTAAGTTGAAGATGCGGCATAACCTTTATACGTTTTAACGTAGGAAGAAATAAATTGCATATGAAAAACTTCCTATGATAAGGAAGAATACCTGCAAGTTTGAATATTGTACACTTGGGGACTTTTTTAACGCATCACTTTTCAATCTTGAATATCCCACTTACGAGTAAAGATATTGATTAAATTATTTACATGCGATCATTAGACTACATTCTATGCAAGCTCACGATAAAATCATTCATCCTAGACGATTGGACGCTTAAGCACGTGGGCTAGGGGTGGTTCCATATTTTTGCACGTGGAAATGGTGAAACGCGATATTGTTGTAATATTTTTTTTTTCATTTGTATCCTTCTGAAAGGGTTCTTACATCAGAAAAACATAAACTTAATTTAAATACGCAATATGGCTCTGATGAATAAAGAGGAGCGCAACCGCGCAATAGGCATGTTGCAGGCCGGTCAGTCATTAAGACGTGTAAGTTAATGCGGTTTATTAATACTCAGTAACATATTAAGTTTAATGTTTATGCATCCTTACTTTATAAAATATAACTAATTAAAAATGTCGTAATGTTTAATTAAGAAAGTTGTGGATTGTTTTTTATTAGGATGCACGTGTCTTTGGTAGACATGTCTACCAAAGACATATGTCCTCCATAGTTAGGCTTTGGCAGACATTCCAAAATACCGGCAGAGTTGCAGATGTCCCAAGGCAACCTCGCAGGGAGGTTACAACGGCGTATCAAGATGCCCAGATTATTACAAATAACCTTGAAAACCGCTACAAGAATGCAGCAGATACAGCGAAGGCAAGTATTGGAACGCACGGTAGACCCGTATGTTCTAAAACAGTTGTTAGGCGGCTCTGCGCTCAGGGACTGCGAGCTAGGCTGCCTTTTCGGGCACTCAATCCGACACCAGGCCACCGTCAGCATCGTAACGTATGGCCTAGTCAGCACCAGCGTATGGCACGAGCAGACTTGACAAACATCATGTCCACTGACGAGAGTCGCTTCAACCTGTATCACAACGATGGACGGAGACGTCGTGGTGAACGCCTAAACGATGATGGTGTGTTTCAGCGTGTTCCCTATGGCGGTGGCTCCGTTATGGTGTGGGCTGGAGTGTCGTTACACGCCAAGACAGATTTGGTGATAATCCACGGCAATCTAAACGCTGGTAGATATCAGCAGGAAGTTTTGCTCCCAGTTGCAATTCCGCACCTACAAGCCGGCGGACGCGGCATGGTTTTGTTGCTGGACGGAGCACCTGCTCATACAGCACGCGCGATGCATGCGTTACTACAACAGAACGTTCGTCTGCTTCCTTTCTCTACAAGGTCACCCGATCTAAATGTTATCGAACACCTTTGGAATGAATTGGACAGGCGGGTACGCAGAAGACCAGTGGCACCACTCACTCTACGTGAATTAGAACAGGCCTTTGTGGCAGTGGCGTAATATCCCTCAACGTTTAATTATTAACTTCATGTACGTTGCTTCCATGAGAAAGAGATGTGTACACGTTGTAAGAGCCATGGGAGGACACACACAGTATTTGCAAAAACGAAAGTGTTATATTCGTGCTTTTCACATTGTTATTATTTTACGTTTAACGAGTTTGCGAATTTGACTTTTGACGTGACGTTTTCAATTTGTTAAGTTTTATATTTTTTCAATTTCAATTACATTTTCAGGAATTATCAGATATGTGTTGAATTATTCTTGGTCCAAATTTCAACACAATCCGTTCAAAAATAAGGGAGCTATATTGATATGATTACGTGATGCGTTAGAAATGTCTCAAAGTGTATGTTGAAAAGTGTAGGAGAAACCTTCGCACAAGTTTGTAACTTCGGAAAGACAGACGGACGAATGTCAGACGGCCATGAAGATTTCAGTTAAACCCCATTTAATTTTTGACAAGGGGTATAATAAGTGAAACAAAACATAAAAGGTAACATAACAAGTACAATATGTTCTTTATTTATACAACAAACAGAAACAATAAAAATCATGCGTATAAATTGGCACATATATGAACATAAGAAATTTTTAGTCACAGACTAAAATATATCATAAAGATGCATAGATGAAACACAATGTATGTCTAAATAATGAAAGCACAACCCTACGTACTTAACACCACCTTACAATCTTATGCTATAGGAAAGGCACTAACATAAAAGATGTAATACTGGTGCATAATATAAAATCGTTCTAACAGCCATAAAAAGTTTTGCATAGACTTGTTATAATACAACTGAATAATAAGGAGACTTCTGAATTGTAAATGAAGATTATTAACGAATGATCATTATAATTTACAATAACCCTTTGCATGCTGGGAAATTTATCGTCTGCTAAAATGTCGTCTGCTGAATTTCTAAAATTAGCATTTTCTTTGATTTTTTTTCTAAGACCACTATCAGAATAGCAAACAGTTTGGATCCTGATGAGACGCCACGTTCTGTGGCGTCTCATCTGGATCCAAACTGTTTGCAAAGGCCTTCAAAATCCGGTTCCAGCGCTCAAAGGGTTNATATATCATATAGATGCATAGATGAAACATAATGTATGTCTAAATAATGAAAGCACAACCCTACATACTCAACACCACCTAACAATCTTATGCTATAGGAAAGGCACTAACTTAAAAGATATAATACTGGTGCATAATATAAAATCGTTCTAGCAGCCATAAATAGTTTTGCATAGACTTGTTATAATACAATTGAATAATAAGGAGACTTCTGAATTGTAAATCGTGGGCTCCACGCAAGACTATCGTAACTCACTATATAATAAATAGTGAGTTACGATAGTCTTGCATGGGGCCCACGAAATGAAGATTATTAATGAATGATCATTATAATTTACATAAAACATTAATACTCAGATCAACAATCATTTCTAAACCCCAACTAAGTTTGTGTAATAATCATTATCTTCCTACAACCAAAAATATTTAGCATCAAGTATTACATTTTAAAATACATACTCATGGGTAAATTATTTCCGTTTCTAGAAAACCATTTGTACAAATGCTTTTATATGAGCTTGAATATCCTACATATTTAATACACTAGTTAAATTAAAACATAACCAGCATACATAAAACATAATTACTTAAAATAGTTAACAACGATTGAAATAAAATGAACAAACAATAGATGTTTTTCAAAACATTTCCTCTTACATGTACTTTCCTCCCAAGTTACAATCTATACTGTATGTATGTCAAAGCCTTCTCTAAACATCACGCTTAAACAATGATGGCCCTAAAGTGCTCAACTGAGTTTAAGGTACATTTGATGAAGACTTAATGTGTTGATCTAATTTTTGATTCCACTGGACGTAAATTCCAACATGACTTCATTCTGTCAAGATAAACATTCCGACAAACTTTCATCAAAACCAAGTCATAAATGAGGCTTCTCTAATGGTAACAAAGTATTTCTAAGATTTGATCAGGTGACCTAGATTTTGGATTCACATGACCCAGATGAGAACTCAGCCTAGATATTGTCAATATAAACACTCTAAGTTTCAACGAGATTGAGTCATAAATGTGACTTCTAGAAAGGTAAAAATGTTTTTCTAAGAATTGACCTAGTTACATAGTTTTTTGATGCATGTGACCTTCATTCGAACCAGGCGTAGATATTTCAAGATAAAAATTCTGACCAAGTTTCATCAAGATTGAAAAATAAATGTGGCCTCTAAAGTGATAACAAGATTTTTCTAAGAACAAACCTGGTGACCTAGTTTTTGAACGCAAGTGACACTGATTTGAAATTGGCCTAGTTACTAGTATTGTAAAGATAAATATTCTGTCTGACAACCTTGCCTAGACTGTGCATGAGCTTTTTCTATTAATACATCCAAAGAGGTGTGTTATATGTATGTATATAATAGATAAAGTATTGGGGCTCCAAACTACTAATTACAGCTTACATTTTCAGTACACTGTTATCAAATCAACATTTCACAAAGATGTTGAAAAAAAAAAATATTCACACTTTGACAACATGTACATATCTTTTTATCAGAATAGATTAAATATACAATAAATAACATCACAACATAAGAAAGACAATAACAGAAAATAAACTATATTGTTAATCACATAAAAATTAAATAAAAATATGTACGTGTATTTAAGTATTGGACCACAAGTTGAACACAATATCATAAATGTAAACAACATATTAGTATTTATAACAAGAGGGCCAAATGGCCCTAGAGCGCTCACCTGGGAAATGAGCTTGCCCAGTGGCATGATTTGAACAATCTTTGTCACATATCAAATATCAAAGCTGCGTGCTTTGTGGTTAAAGATAAACAAGGTTTTTCAAGCTTTGACCTGGTCCATGTTTTTCAATGGACCGGAACCACTTTTGAACTCAACCAACATATCATTAAGACAAACATTTTGACAAAGTTACATGAAAATTGGGCATGAAATGTGACTTCTACAGTGTTTACAAGGTCTTTTTTTTTTTGACCTAGTGACCTAGTTTTTGACCCAGCATGACCCAGTTTCGAACTCGATGGAGGTATCATTGGGACAATTCATCTGACCAAGTTTCATGAAGATCGAACAAGAAATGTGGACTCTAGAGTGTTTACAAGGTTTCTCTATAGCCAAATAAGGAAAACNCGGAAAGTGTTGTCCCTGATAAGCCTGTGCAGACTGCACAGGCTAATCTGGGACAACACTTAACACATATGCATTAAACCCCTTTATGACAGACAGAGGCTCAGTTGTAACTTGAAACTCTTATTTCAGCTGAGATGCGAGCAGGTGACTCAAACATTTTCTGAGAAGAATCAGTGAAACATATCTATTTATCACATGCTATACCTTGTTTCCCATGTAATATAACCATTCCATATATTTTTATATTACACATGTGTAATACAACATTTTTAAGCATTTTCATTGGCTACATAATCAATAACTAACCAATTGCATGGCTTTATTTTGGGGAAATGACGTCGTCAACATGAAATGACGTCACGATAGTAAACAACTTTTAGATCTATCAGCATTTGTTTGGGCAATTAAGATCTATTTTATTTAGTTTAAAAGCATGTGATAAAAAAGATCTGACACTCGTTGTCATATCATACCATATTTTATTTAACTCGTCCAGGAAATTTGTTAGTAAGCTCGCCAAAGGCTCGCTTACTAACAAAATTCCTGAACTCGTTTAATAAAATATGGTATGATATGACAACTCATGTCAGATCCTATATATATTCATTTTTAATGCCCAGCAACTTGAGAACGATTTCAAATCAATGTGTGTGAGTGCATGATACCAAACCAGTCTTGAAAGTAAAGGTACTTTTGCATATGTGTTTGTGTGTTATCAGCCATGCGTTAGATGACAGTGTGTATAATGTCCTACCTGCATTTTGTCCACCTGCTGTCTGACAGGTGTGGAGTGGGTGGGGCTGGACATGATGTCTCGAGTCTCCAGAAGTTTGCCTTCCAACTGCTGGACCTCCTCCTGGAAATCACAGATGGAAAGGGTTGAGCATTAACAAACAAATTCGTTGAATTGATATCCCCGCCAAATTTGATATTTAATTCATGATATTTATGGCATTTTATAATCTCCTCATTGATATCTATACACTTATGAAGTTTAATGTTGAAATCTTGTATAGTATCTACAATGTATAGCCCTGAAAAGTTGCATCATACAAAGACAACAAAGGGCAATAACTCTTATTTGAAAAAGTGAAGGGTTATGAACTTATGGTTCTTGTGCATGGCACTTCTCCTTATTGATATCTATACACCCATAAAGTAAAAACAGATACTTAACCCATTTATGCCTAGTGGACTCTCCCATTCTTCTAAATTGGATCAATTTATTTCTAAACTTAGGGATGTCTAGTATATTTATTTCCATATTTAGAATATTTCTTACAGAAATTCCTTTAAGCAAACAGCGCAGACCCTGATGAGAAGCCGCATCATGCGGCGTCTCATCTGGGTCTACGCTGTTTGCCAAGGCCATTTTTCTAGACGCTAGGCATAAATGGGTTAACCATCTTAGGACATGGCCACATTATTTCAACCCACCCACCTTGTATGACTTATAGTTCCTATCGACTGTGCGAAGTTTGTCCCCTTGTTCCCGAGCCTGACCCTCGAGACTCTTCACTCGATTGTTGAGGTTCCCCAGACTCTGTCGTATCAGCTCGTGGCTGTCGGCATTGGTTACGGAGAGGAGCTCCTGGGCCGCGCGACTCATGGACTGTATCTCCCCTTGCAAGGACCGGATCTCTCTCTGGATATCCTGTGAAATATCAACACTGTGTAAATAAGCGCTACTTATTCCACCCAATTTTCAACCTGCGTGGGCTCTCCAAATATTCAATTACTGACACTGTATCCCACTGCACAGGGTTAGTAAGAAGCTGTGTAACGTATCAATAAGAATATAACCCAGAGTTCAATTTTTAGTCTAACTTTGTACTGAATACTCATTTTTCATTGGTTCAGTTAGGTCACATGCTTACTGTGTATTTTTCCATATCAGATGGGTAGCTTTTCAAAACTATCAGGCCAGTAACTTTAAATTATGACACGGAATTAAACAAGACAGCATTATATAATACGGAATAGCAAACGTTTCTCCTGTTATTAAGTTAATGATGGAGAATGAAGCGTATTCTATAAGATAAATTTGTTACACAGCTTCTTACTGACCTCACAAGCTGTATTACAGGGAAGTAAATTTACATTAATTTTATGACGCTGTAAAAAGCTGTGTAACTTATAGCACACATTAGTTATAACCAACACAAAGTTGTAAACATATAACTACAGTATTTGCTTTTTTTTTCATTATTTTATCAGCGATACTTTGCTCCTAAATCCGTAACCATCTAAATTAATCTTTGAAGAATATCATGAACATTATTTTTGGGGGCAGATTTTTAAAATTGCAACAGACATAGTGTTAAATCAAACGAAATATGTATTACTGACATTATACTGAATATAGCTGCTAACAATATCATGGAAATGTTGTTTTTTTGAGCTTGATACAATTAAACCAGACAAATCGTCACAAACCCTGATCGAACGACATGTTTAGCATTTGCATTAAGCTGTTCTCCAAAAGCAAGTCTCAAATACAAAGGCTAAGCTCCACTAACCTCATTTTCCTGCACCTTCTCCTGGGAGTTCAAGGTGGAGTCCGGTGCGAACAGTTTCTGTTCTGTAAGGTCCAGCCAGCGCGAGACGTTGGCCAGGGCATCCTGGTAGCGCTGTTGGAACTCCAGGGCTTTGTCCAATCGCAACTGCTTGTCATCAATCTGGGGCATGGGTAAACATGGGTTGTTTAAAGGGTCTTGAAAACTGTCTTGCATATTGTGGAAGAAGCCATTATAATTGAGCCTTGCTCTGGGAAAACGGGGCTTAATGCNCTCTTGAGACGACCCCTTTCTCAAAAGTTTCTTACCCTGAAACCTTTAGGCGTTAGTTCAACGCAGTAACACTCGTGTTCCTTCGTTTCCAAGTTAAAATAAACATTTTCATCTGTATTTTTTAGAGCCTCAGACATCTTGACATCATGAACAGCGAAAGATATTTCTTTAATAACTTCAGTTGCTTCAATTTTCAGTGAGTATTTTTCTTCCTCCATCTTTGCTGAGGTGTGCCGAATAAGTTACAAGTCAGTGCGGCCAAAACCAATAACGGCCCAGATCCCAATCTCCGTGCATTAATTGGCTGGTTATGAACATAGCTTGTCACAACCTCCGTGCATAAAAAGGACTCATTTTATTATAAAATAAGTAACTAACTAATTAGAATATACTCGTCTTTATTTGTAGAAACACGAAGGAAACGCGAAGATACTATCTCGGAAAAAACACGAGCCAAGAATGAAGTTGATTTTGTAAACCGAAATTGTTTTACAATAACTTTATACTCGCTCCATCGTGGAACAAGCTTTTTATACGTGGCGCCAATAATTTTAGATACTTTATTTGTTATTTTGTTTGTAACTTGAACTCTGATAGTTATGAACTGTACGACAGGTCTGTACATTTTATACTGATTATAGATATATACATTTTGCACACAGTATATTTATGATAGTGAAATGTCATCGTCTTTTGCATGGTTTTCGATCGACAATATGTCAGGAAAAACTATGTTTCTTTTTAAAAACACAGAATTTCTGGAGCCTTCTTTGCATAGGGTATGACTAGATACCGAAAACAGTACTGTTTTCGCGAAAACAGTAAAAAGACCGAAAACAGTTATTTTCCCCGCCCTTTTTAATACATCGTGTAAATGGCTTTAAACTATGATTTTAATGAATGTTTACTCCAGTACGCATTTAAATGATGCTATATATATATATTATTTATTTACAAAAAGCATTTTATTCCTGTTTAAAAACGGAAGCATTATATAATACGAGGACATGATACCGAAAACGGCAAAATTACCGAAAACAGTTATATTCCCCCCTTTACATCATATAGTGGCGTTAAATCATGATTTAATATATGATGACTTCAGTACGCAGTTAAGCGAAGTTTCAAATATGTTTTAAAATTTCTGGTAGACAAAATTAAATTAAACGAACATAAATGTTTTACATAAAGACAATCTGGAAATAAATAACATTTCATTAAGATACATTATGTGTCGTTCCTGATCAGCCAGTGTTTAAAAAATGTGCCGATCGATAACGACAATAAAGGCACCAGCTTAAAATTCACAATCCTAAAACTAATCAAAACCACATAAGAAATATATTTTAATTAGATGCATGATGTTCCGTTCGGGATCAGCACGTGTTTTAAACATTTGCAAACGACAATTTAGGCACCAGCTTAAAAGTCACAATCCTAAAAGTAATCTCAGCATACGGAAATAATGATCCCAGCATAGGTATACATTTCATTTAGATGGATAATGTGTCCTTCAGGATCAGATCGTGTTTAAAACATATGCTGATCGAAAACGACAATTAAGGCAACAGCTTTAAAGTTACTATCCTAAAGATATTCCCAGTATATAACGACGTCAATTATCACAACAGCTTTTTAACGACAATTTAGTCATAAGTCTGAAATTGCAATACTCAGTAATTCACGACCAGGAAATAAAGACAGAGTGTTTTACAGTTTTCTTTTCGCGGATGGCGTTCTAGATCGCTCGGCTCGTTTTCTCTTTCGTTGACAAGTTTTTTTTTGGCAGAAGGTGTTTTAATAAGTGTTCTATATCCATCGATGGATACCACTACGTTTGGGTTTGTATTCAATAACGTTATTATCTGGAACATTTCGACCATAAATATAGTAACATAGTGTAAAAATGACATGTGGAACATTTGTTAAACACTGTTTTCGGTGGCAAAAATCGGCTAGCAGCCCGCCCCTCCCATATAGTTAATTTATTTCATAGTTTGAATTTGGTTTCTTTGAATAATATACTATTATACAAATGAATAAAATAGAATTGGTTATGTATTATCGATATCTATTTCTTTGCGTCACTCTTATAATCGTCACAACTTTGTTCACTGTTTTCGGTGTACATTGTACTTTTTTCGTATATGAAAACACCGAATGCGGATTATTTTTATTAAAATTATTTTAATTAAAAAGTTATAACATATATATTGAACTATCTTTAAACTACTTTTCTTTTTTAAACCAGACATAGGGAAAAAGCTATGTTTTCGTCTTCATATTCAATATTTCCAGACATTAAAACACTGTTTTCGGTAAATTTACTGTTTTCGCGAAAACAGTACTGTTTTCGGTATCCACCCCTTTAGTCATACCGCTTTGCATATGTGTTTTTAAATGATATTAAGGTCGAGCACTGTCTCCAATTGTTCATAAAAATTTAGAAAATGAATAAAAGATAAGTATGTAGTTATAATGTATTATTATGTAAGGAGAACTGATGATTCAAGTATTAAAATTCAGAGGATTGTCATCCGCATGTTATTTTTATGGGATCCTTTTATTAACATCTACATACTCGCTTATGTGAAAATGTGTCAGATAAGCAGTTATTATCTGGCTGGTGGAAAACTTATGTTAGGGTACGTAACATTATGATATTCTGCCACAAGTTCACTTTAATATATATAGCGATAACGCGTTCGTGTGGTGGATAACATATAGCATATCTGCAATAGAGCAGTCAAATTAGTATGTTTAACAACTGCAAATTGAAAAAGATCGCGTTAACAACATATTCTTTCAATATAATTTGCAAATATTCATCTAAAATACATGTATCCAGTTAAATCATGCTTTGACAGTAGTGTGCACTACCAGGCAGCTTATTTCTGGTAAGATAATTATCTGTACATACTATATTGAAATCACTTGTTTTTCAACTTGTTTGACATTTTGCAGGAAGATTTCTAGACCAAGTGGCGGGTATTTGGTGGGAAGAAATATGCCACCATATATAACAGTGATGTTAACATTCGCTATAAAAGATATAGAATATAACTTCAAGTTTGACCGTGACCTTGGGTCGGGGCTTCTGGCATACACCTTTGCATAATGACCACAATGTTAAGCAGATGGAAGTCCCCGGGATCGACAAGTCCAAGGTCACTTGTGTCAATACATCGGAAGTCCCCAGGGAGGGAGGTTCCTGGGGTCTTGAAGACGTTGGTCGCCAGTGTTCAGCGGTCGAACGACGCCGCAATCGAAATGCATGATGCCTGATGATGTGGTACTGGAATACTTCAACTGGAATCAGGATATCGTATGGTAATTACCGTTAGCTTCCACTGTTTTCGTATCGATGTCATGATGTTGGAAAGCAACAAATTTATCCGTCCTTAACACCTAAAGCAAGTAGCTTCTTGCACAGTGACTTGATAAAATATCCAGAGTGGGGTAGGGGTGGACAACACCGCTCGAGGTTCGAAAATTTATGTTGACGTCCGAAAGTACCAGTATATCGGAAGATGTATATTTATTTTTTGAATATGTATAAACATAATTGAAAACAAAAATAAAAAAGAATTAAAACATGTCAGAACATTCCGACCACAGATACTATATTCAAATATACAAAAAATCATTAATTCCGCAATTAAACAAATTCATTTGAAATGCAGAATATAAGAAATGCAAATGCAAATAATTTCAAACTCACCAAGTTGAAAGAATGTGAAGTCAAAAGTCAAAAATAGAATATAAAAACGTGAAAATGAAGTTGGTCTTGGGACAGTCAAAAGGCAGCATGGTCAATAATTTGCAATCTCTATTACATGTTTTAAAGTGCTGACCAATCATAATTCTGTTGATTGCATATCTCTCAATCTGATTGGACAAATTGATGCATACAAGACAAGGGACATAAATACTGGTATCTGACACATAGAAACATATACAACATAGATTGAAAATGACCTATCCTACAGTAGATTAGTTATACCAAATTGAATGACCTTTTCAATGACCAGAACAATGCGATTGCCCAACCTTTAATCACATTAATATTGAATTGTGTATGTGTTATCCTATCTAACACAACGTATTCAATTATGAAACTGTGCAAAGTACTAGCAATAACTGTTATTTAATAGGTTTCTGAACTGTGGTACTATAACCATGACAAACACGGGATATGAAAGACGAACTTGACCTAGAGGGGGTTAAATTCAAGTCGGTTTATTTGCAAGACAAGCTAGGTTATTATTTTAAATATTAAGCATTTTCAAGTAAAATGATGCGCCATAAGTGTCGTATTATTGTGAATGCAACCCCTCGGTGCCACCTTCTCCGGTAAAACCGGACCTGAAAAACATTCTGTACACGTCGGAAAATGTAGAATGATCAAACATCAGATTTTGTCGCTTTATTTACCACGTCTTTATTGTCATAAAAGCCTTGTTTATTTATGTCATCCGCTCTTTACTGTACTGTATTCAATTTTAATGTTAAAATGTTCAATATTTTAACAAAAAGAATGCCTTGTGATGTTAAAATGTCAGTTAAAATTTGCCAAACCTATGTTTTGCATTGGCCGTTTTGTCTTGCAATCAATAATGCTGAGCTTTCCCCTAGTAGGAAGCGGAAATCAATCAGTCAAAAGCTTGAATTTTATCGAGTGTTGTTTCCGATTGTTTGTCAAGCGTTTATATGGTGACAGAAATCGGATTTGACACGAAGTAAAGTTTTGTTTTAAAGCTTTCAAATGACTTCTCCGGGCATCTTACCATCGCACCAACGCTACCTTAATGGCGTCCCGATTCCAGTTGGTAGAAAATCGCTACGCATGCGAGAGAAATACATTATTGTGTTGGTTTTCTTAACTTTTGGGATGGTGTGCTTTGGAGCTTTCTTTTTTCTACCAGATCTCAGGGATAGAGTAACGGTCGCAGACCTTAGAAAGCAAATGCAAATTGGCGGTGACGAGATATTTAATCCAGCGCATAATGCAATCCATTTAGACAATCACGGTGATGTGATTGACGTTCACAAGATAGACGATAAGGCGAAAATTGGTGCTAAAATTGCGGAGGACTGGGCACGACAGAAGGCTATTGAGGAGCTGAGTAATAAGCTTCAGATGCCTAAAGAAGACACGTTGAAAGTGAAGCAAGAGATTGAGCAGGAAAAGCAGAAACATAAAGAGCAAGAACGTGTTAAAGAAATGGCTATTGAAGAAGAAAGAAAAAAGAAGGTGGTTGAGCAAGTTCACAAGGAACATGAAGGCCATGACGGAACTAAAGGTGGAGAACCATCGGATCCTGCAGTGAAACAGAGGAGGGATAAAGTAAAAGAGGTAAACTGAGCTATAAACAAACGTTGCCACAGGTGAAGCATTTAAAACCCAGTGAACTAATTTATATATTTTTTCTGTTTTTAAAATGACGGTTTCCATACTAGAGCTTAGCAAGAGTGTGGTGCATTGAACTCATAGTCAGGTAATTGTTTAGTTATAAATAAATACATTGTTACCATTTTGACTGAAGTTCAAGATTTTTTCTATAGCTGTATCCAAGTAGAGACTACATCCTTTAAAAAAATCCTTAAATTCATTGAGCTTTTAAAATTAAACCCTCCTCAAGGAATGTTATTCCATTAATTGTATCATGTGAAAATTATTACCAAGTTTTGTGTTCATGTGTTTTTTTCCGATTAAATTTGTCTAGGAACCCTTCCCTTGAGCCTTATACAAATCCCTCGAACTGCCGCAGTTAACTGTTTCAACAAAAAATTTACAGACACAATTTTGGCAATGTTTAAGTGGATGGATGGAAGACTATTTGGTATCTATTCTAGTCTCACCAAGGACATTGAGGCCTTGATACTAAATTGGCAGTTACCTGGGAACTTTTGCATTGTAGTCAACCGTCAATTCAGCACTCAACCGTGCCCATTCATGCATTCACATTTCAGTTGTCATTAGGGTGCTGGTAGATGTACAAATCGTTTATTGATTATCATTCATAAAGAAAACAATAAAAACAAAATTTACTGCTTAAAGATTGGCTTGAAGAGACAGACATACACACTTGTTAAAATTTAAATTGAGGTCATCAGGTCAAAGGTCAAGGTCACAGGGACCTGTATAATCACTATTATTAGATTGGTTTCCACACAATTTCTATTTTGGATTCTTAGGATCCTATAAATAAGACATATAATAACAATAGTGTGCTTGTTTGTTTTGACAAAGGATGAGCCGGTATGATTTTCAAATCAAGAGATCTTGGGTCAAGGGATTATTATCTTTTACATGTACCATTGACATAACTATACAAGCAGGCCTTTCAACAGGATTTTGTTCGGCATAAGAGCAAAGACAATATTTGGAAATTCAGGCACAGGGATATCCCTGCGCATAAAAGCCCATGGGTTAGGCCTGGCATATACTTAAATTGACTGCCAAACCTCAATACAAAGACCATCCTGTTACTAAGACCACTTTTATGAAGTCCTTTGAGTGGTCTGATTAGCAGGGTTTTACTGTACACAATATTTTAGAAACTTAGTTTTCAGTCACCATCTGCATGTGTCAGAGTGGCTTAGTGCAAAGAAGTAGAAATTACATTTAT
Source organism: Dreissena rostriformis (assembly GCA_007657795.1). NCBI lineage: Eukaryota > Metazoa > Mollusca > Bivalvia > Myida > Dreissenidae > Dreissena > Dreissena rostriformis. Next base: position 120,397 of record VMBQ01001576.1, read on the forward strand.
ACTGTCAATTTGAACCTACATAAATGATCTGATAATATTGTTCCACACTCTTAAAAAACAGTTATTACATTTGACTGGACATTATTTTAAAGTATGATTTTATGTTAATAAACTGTAATATGTGAAGGAAAACAGTTAATCAATGTAAACACAAGTAGTGTACATGTAATCTGAAATATAATGTCATAATGACACGGTTTTAATAAGTGCATACATAATTTGCTTCCTTATGTGTTGTTTTTGCCTAAGGCAATATTTTATACGTTCCTTAGCTCATTTACCTTACAAATGACTGTAACTGTCAATGACAGTTAACTATTAAACTGACATGGTGGAAATCATTTTTTGAAGAAACTGTTTTTAAATAAGAAATTAAGGTTGATACGGTCCAACCGGTTGACTTAGTTTGTAGAGTGCTAAACTAAAAATATAAGCATCGAGGGTTCAATCCCAGGCCAGGCCACATAACTTGCATGAGGCTTGATCATGACATTTGAGTCGTGTTCTGTGAAAACTGGGCATAATGCATGTGCGTAAACTTTGCCGTAAAGTGTCGTCCCAGATTAGCCTGTGCAGTCGGCACCTGTAGGCTTATCAGGGACGACACTTTCCACCTAAATTAGATTTTTGCTAAGAAGAGACTTCATTTTAACGAAAAATGTCATAAAAGCGAAAAGTGTCTTCCCTGATTAGCCTGTGCAGACTACACTTTACGCACATGCATTGTGCCCAGTTTTCTCTGAACGCGGCTCATTTCTTCCACGGCCATTTTCACCCTATCTCAGACTCAAGTAGGGCATAAGTATGTGGACTTAGTAGAGGTAAACCAGCTAACTCAGCAAAAGTGTGATTTGGTCAAAAGTGTGATCACCGTGATTGACTGAATTACTGTTGAAAACGGCAAACAACCCAACAAAACAAACAAATGTGTAAAACAAATATCAATTTATTGCTTCCGTTATGTGAACAAAATGGTTTCATATTATTTTTTTATCATCTATATTATCTATATATATACATGTATTGGTGGACAAAAGTGAAATCATTAAATGTGTATTAAAATGTGCATGACTGACTGTTCATGAGCCATTATTTGATTTATCTACTCTACAAAAGGAGTACTTTATATTGTGTTCTTAGCTGACACTTGACATTTCTGTACACATTACATTTCTGGTAAATCAATGTACTAAAAATTAGCAGATACTTACGATGCAAAGCTCTTGAAGCTTTTTTGAAAAGGGAGCTTAATAGAAATAAAGTACATTACATTTATTATATTATATTAAAAAAAATTATGCTCACCATAATTTTTGGGGGTTGCATATAGTCGCTGCTTCGTCTGTCCGTGCATGCTTGCGTCCGTCCGTCCAGATTTTTGTCCGGGCTATTTCTCAGCAACTAATGACCGGAATTCAATGAAACTTTATGGGAAGCTTCACTAACAAGAGGAGATGTGCATATTATCAGCGGGTTCTGGTCGGATGATTTTTCATAGAGTTATGGCCCTTTGAAATTTTCCATTAACTGTACATATAGTGCAATTCTTGTCCGGGCTATTTCTCAGCAACTAATGACTGGAATTCAATGAAAGTTTGTGGGAAGCTTTACTACCAAGAGGAGATGTGCATATTATCAGCCAGTTCTGGTCGGATGATTTTTCACAGAGTTATGGCCCTTTGAAATTTTCCATTAACTGTACATATAGTGCAATTCTTGTCCGGGCTATTTCTCAGCAACTAATGACCGGAATTCAATGAAACTTTATGGGAAGCTTCACTACCAAGAGGAGATGTGCATATTATCAGCCGGTTCTGGTCGGATGATTTTTCACAGAGTTATGGCCCTTTGAAATTTTCCATTAACTGTACATATAGTGCAATTCTTGTCCGGGCTATTTCTCAGCAACTAATGACGGGAATTCAATGAAACTTTATGGGAAGCTTCACTACCAAGAGGAGATGTGCATATTATCAGCCGGTTATGGTCGGATGATTTTTCACAGAGTTATGGCCCTTTGAAATTTTCTATAAACTGTAAATATAGTGCAATTCTTGTCCGGGCTATTTCTCCCCAACTACTGACTGGAATTCAATGAAGCTTTATGGGAAGCTAAACTACCTTGAGGAGATGCGCATGTTATGAGTGGGTTCTGGTTAGAAGATTTATTTAGAGAGTTATGGCCCTTTGAAATTTTTAAGTTGCTAAACCATCCATCGTATTATTTTGTCCAAAGTTATGCCCCTCAAGACGTTTCCTTTTATCTGAATATATAGTGCAATATTGTGACAAAAAAAAAACTTTTGGGAGCATCACCCGTCTCCGACGGTTTCTTGTTTTTAAAGCTTTTAAAATCTCTGATTAAATGATGGTTTAACATTCAGATGATGAAACATGCCTGGGACAGCTACAAAAAGTATGCATGGGGAGAAAACGAATTGAGACCCATCTCAAAGAATGGTCACAGCGCGAGCATATTTGGGACGTCCAGACTAGGGGCCACAATCGTCGACGCTCTCGACACGCTGTACATCATGGAGATGGAGCAGGAGTTTAAAGATGGCAGAGATTGGGTGGCCACGAATTTCCACTTTGAAGGGGTAATCTTAGTCATTGATTTGAGTCTGGCTATGGGAAAACAGGGTTTAATGCATTTGCGTAAAGTGTCATCCCAGAACTCCAAAAAGGGCCACAGCGCAAGCATATTAGGGTCGTCACAATCATCGAAGCTCTGGACACTTTGGGACGACACTTTCCGCTGTTATTGTATATTTCCTGAAAGGAAGTCTTTTGAAAGCGAAAATCCAGTTAGAGCGGAAAGTGTCGTCCCTAATTAGCCTGATTTACGCACATGCATTTAAAATGAGTCGCAAACTGGTCAAAATTGTGAAAAAGTGAGTCGCAAAATGTTTAATATTGTGAAAAATTGATTTGCAAACTTCTTTAAATTGTGAAAATTTGAGTTGCAAATTTCTCAAATTTGTGAAAAACGGCCATTCCCTAACAAGGAAAAAAGGCCCTGCAGTGTTTTCCTCCAGTAAATCACTAAACCCCATACAATAACCGTCCTGATTCTAAGAACAAAACTGTTTTCCCCTGGTTATTTATTGAATATTAAAAGTAATCATAATTCATTTTGTCAAACATTCATGTATCCTTTTTCTCTGTGGAAACTGTATAAAGCTCCTACTTAAAAGTTCCACTAAATTAATAATCAAAATGATGTTCATACAATTATTATTGATTTTTATTGTCAATTTCATGTGATAAATGATTTTTATTGGTAAACAGCAACAGGTATAAATGAAAACACTGTCACATGTTATCAAAAATTTATAACAAATTGACTGGTCCGTCAAGAACATTGATCATACAACATAATTATCCTGGCATTCATTTTACACATGGATTGTTTCCTATACATTCTACACATGGATTGTTTCCTATACATTTTACACATGGATTGTTTCCTATACATTCTACACATGGATTGTTTCCTATACATTTTACACATGGATTGTTTCCTATACATTTTACACATGGATTGTTTCCTATACATTTTACACATGGATTGTTTCCTATACATTTTACACATGGATTGTTTCCTATACATTTTACACATGGATTGTTTCCTATACATTTTACACATGGATTGTTTCCTATACATTTTACACATGGATTGTTTCCTATACATTTTACACATGGATTGTTTCCTATACATTTTACACATGGATTGTTTCCTATACATTTTACACATGGATTGTTTCCTATACATTTTACACATGGATTGTTTCCTATACATTTTACACATGGATTGTTTCCTATACATTTTACACATGGATTGTTTCCTATACATTTTACACATGGATTGTTTCCTATACATTTTACACATGGATTGTTTCCTATACATTTTACACATGGATTGTTTCCTATACATTTTACACATGGATTGTTTCCTATACATTTTACACATGGATTGTTTCCTATACATTTTACACATGGATTGTTTCCTATACATTTTACACATGGATTGTTTCCTATACATTTTACACATGGATTGTTTCCTATACATTTTACACATGGATTGTTTCCTATACATTTTACACATGGATTGTTTCCTATACATTTTACACATGGATTGTTTCCTATACATTTTACACATGGATTGTTTCCTATACATTTTACACATGGATTGTTTCCTATACATTTTACACATGGATTGTTTCCTATACATTTTACACATGGATTGTTTCCTATACATTTTACACATGGATTGTTTCCTATACATTTTACACATGGATTGTTTCCTATACATTTTACACATGGATTGTTTCCTATACATTTTACACATGGATTGTTTCCTATACATTTTACACATGGATTGTTTCCTATACATTTTACACATGGATTGTTTCCTATACATTTTACACATGGATTGTTTCCTATACATTTTACACATGGATTGTTTCCTATACATTTTACACATGGATTGTTTCCTATACATTTTACACATGGATTGTTTCCTATACATTTTACACATGGATTGTTTCCTATACATTTTACACATGGATTGTTTCCTATACATTTTACACATGGATTGTTTCCTATACATTTTACACATGGATTGTTTCCTATACATTTTACACATGGATTGTTTCCTATACATTTTACACATGGATTGTTTCCTATACATTTTACACATGGATTGTTTCCTATACATTTTACACATGGATTGTTTCCTATACATTTTACACATGGATTGTTTCCTATACATTTTACACATGGATTGTTTCCTATACATTTTACACATGGATTGTTTCCTATACATTTTACACATGGATTGTTTCCTATACATTTTACACATGGATTGTTTCCTATACATTTTACACATGGATTGTTTCCTATACATTTTACACATGGATTGTTTCCTATACATTTTACACATGGATTGTTTCCTATACATTTTACACATGGATTGTTTCCTATACATTTTACACATGGATTGTTTCCTATACATTTTACACATGGATTGTTTCCTATACATTTTACACATGGATTGTTTCCTATACATTTTACACATGGATTGTTTCCTATACATTTTACACATGGATTGTTTCCTATACATTTTACACATGGATTGTTTCCTATACATTTTACACATGGATTGTTTCCTATACATTTTACACATGGATTGTTTCCTATACATTTTACACATGGATTGTTTCCTATACATTTTACACATGGATTGTTTCCTATACATTTTACACATGGATTGTTTCCTATACATTTTACACATGGATTGTTTCCTATACATTTTACACATGGATTGTTTCCTATACATTTTACACATGGATTGTTTCCTATACATTTTACACATGGATTGTTTCCTATACATTTTACACATGGATTGTTTCCTATACATTTTACACATGGATTGTTTCCTATACATTTTACACATGGATTGTTTCCTATACATTTTACACATGGATTGTTTCCTATACATTTTACACATGGATTGTTTCCTATACATTTTACACATGGATTGTTTCCTATACATTTTACACATGGATTGTTTCCTATACATTTTACACATGGATTGTTTCCTATACATTTTACACATGGATTGTTTCCTATACATTTTACACATGGATTGTTTCCTATACATTTTACACATGGATTGTTTCCTATACATTTTACACATGGATTGTTTCCTATACATTTTACACATGGATTGTTTCCTATACATTTTACACATGGATTGTTTCCTATACATTTTACACATGGATTGTTTCCTATACATTTTACACATGGATTGTTTCCTATACATTTTACACATGGATTGTTTCCTATACATTTTACACATGGATTGTTTCCTATACATTTTACACATGGATTGTTTCCTATACATTTTACACATGGATTGTTTCCTATACATTTTACACATGGATTGTTTCCTATACATTTTACACATGGATTGTTTCCTATACATTTTACACATGGATTGTTTCCTATACATTTTACACATGGATTGTTTCCTATACATTTTACACATGGATTGTTTCCTATACATTTTACACATGGATTGTTTCCTATACATTTTACACATGGATTGTTTCCTATACATTTTACACATGGATTGTTTCCTATACATTTTACACATGGATTGTTTCCTATACATTTTACACATGGATTGTTTCCTATACATTTTACACATGGATTGTTTCCTATACATTTTACACATGGATTGTTTCCTATACATTTTACACATGGATTGTTTCCTATACATTTTACACATGGATTGTTTCCTATACATTTTACACATGGATTGTTTCCTATACATTTTACACATGGATTGTTTCCTATACATTTTACANCCATATCTTGGAAGTGCTTTGGCGGATTTCATTGAAACTTGTTTTAACAATGTTTTCATTGCTTTGAATAAAAAGAGGCTTATTTAACCAATGCTAATAAAAAGAGACTCATTTAACCAATTGCTAATAAAACCCTGGATATTTTAAACAAACAGTACGTTTTTAAGTGCTTTTACTAAATATTGATATGTGCGTGTTTGAAGATTAGAAATTATCTGTGGAATTATTTCTCTCTGCTGCATGGTCAGGGAAGTAGCTGTACATAGGACATCCTGGATAATAGTTAAATACATGTACCTAAGCCATAAGGTGGTCATTAAAGGAACCTTGTGCTAGGAAAACTAGGCTAAATGTATGTGTGTAAAGTGTCGTACCAGGCACAGGCTAATCAGGGACGACTCTTTCCGCTTAAACTGGATTTTATTTTAGATGACACTTCCTATAAATGGAAAATTTTATAAAAGCTAAAAGTTTTGTCCATGATTAGCCTGTGTGCACTGCACAGGCTAATCTGAAACCACACTGTATGACTATGTACGTAAATGCATTAAGCCCAGATTTCCCAGAACGCGACTCACTGGATAATAAGTAATAATTTTTCAACCACAGTGTAAGGACTGAAATCTGCATTGGTAAGCCCCTGAGCCCTAGTGTTTGTGTTAAGTAAATATTAATGTTATCTCTTTATGCCTGACATGTCATGTAAAGCAAGCACAATCAGCCGTGCAAGTTTTATCATTAGGGCCTTTAGGTTAATGATCTTGTTAAAATTGTGTGACCCTGATTCCGTATTTCACTGTAAATTGTTTTTAAAATATGTTCTTTACAATGTTTATGTCATGTAAGTGTTCCATGATGTAATACAAGTTCTTTAGTAAATCTTTTTCCATGACTGCCATGACTTTTTTAACGAAGGTATTTTCAAATGATGCAAAATATTTGCTTTAAATCTAAGTAATCACATGCTCCTGAAATCCACTTGTTGCAAATTAAATGGCACAAAAGTAGTCATGTCACAAGTCAACCAGGATTGCACAGGGTTATAATGGCGTGCCAATCATGTTTACACAAATAGCTAGTACTAAGGCATTCATAAATCACTGTTGAAAACATGGGGTGCAAATAGTATGATTGGTTTGTTTTAGGCCCGTCAATATTGGTATTAGAATATTTGGTTAGCTAAGTACTGTGAAACATTATTGTTACAGGGACATTAATTTTCGTCTGTTTTGTTGGAAGATCAATCCACGAATTTAAGATCCCAAAGAAAAATGATATCCAATCTTTACATTTTTATGCCCCCTTCTTCGAAGAAGAGGGGGTATATTGTTTTTGGCCTGTCTGTCCGTCATTGTGTCATTGTGTCTGCCTTAAAACTTTTACCTAGGGTAAAGTTTTGTCATACGTTTGCATTATTGATGACAGCATCTTGATACTTGGCATGCATGTGTATCTCTTGGAGCTGCACATTTTGAGTGGTGAAAGGTCAAGGTCATCCTTCAAGGTCAAAGGTAAAAAAAATAATAAAAAATCAAAGCAGTGCATTAGAGGGCATTGTGTTTCTGACAAACACATCTCTTGTTTAAGAATGAATTACTGTTGGCATGAAAGACATTAATATCCAAGAAGAAATGTAACACATCATATTGGTCCTCTTAATATTATATTAATGGCTTAAAATGACACACAAAATATCAATAGTTTTAATGCTGATTGTTGACATTTTTTGTTTGCATTCATTTTTTTATGAACATATTTTGTGTTCCTAGCTCTTGTGCAAATATTTTGAATCATTCACCACAAATAACAAGTGGTGAGCTAACGTCTCCCTACTTGCTTGTAATCATATTTTTAAATAATTTAACCCTTTCAGACCTATGCATTTGATTATGTTGTTGTTGTTGTTTTCAGTCAACAGAATTGTCAGTGTTTGAGACAAACATCCGATTTGTCGGTGGTCTGCTGTCTGCATACGCGCTTACTGGTGACAAGGTAAGGCTGCACTGCACTTTTGGATAGGGACTTAAAAAACTATTTGTTTGTTTCCACTCTATCGACCGACATAGCAAAATCACAGAAGTCCAAAAAGATTATAGACCAAGGGAAATGTATTCATTTGTTGACGGAATAATGAAACATTTTAAATACACCAGATATAATATAATTTGGCGCACTTTTATGCATATACCGGTAATACATGGGCAAGAAGAACACAGCTTAATTTAGCTCCTGTACTCTGAATTACAATTTATTTTTTTGTTATCTAATTGTTTGTTTATATTCTCTTAAACTGAGTCATCATATCATTTAACCCTTTGCATGCTGGGAAATTTGTCGTCTGCTAAAATGTTGTCTGCTGAATTTCTAAAATTCGCATTTTCTTCATTTTTTTTCCAAGAATACTATCAGAATAGCAAACAGTTTGGATCCTGATGAGACGCCACGTTCTGTGGCGTCTCATCTGGATCCAAACTGTTTGCAAAGGCCTTCAAAATCCGGTTCCAGCGCTCAAAGGGTTAAGGAACAAATCCCGGGTTCATTTGCATTGTTTCGCAGGCAGAATGTGCACAAAATTAATAATTGCTGAAGCATACAGTTTTACAAACATGTATTCGGCATAAGCTGCAAAGCTTCCTTCCCAATGTGGTTTTAGGTGCCACTGATATTTATAACTTTCTATGGAACATTAATAAACTATTCTCCTTTGACGTTATCTGCGGAAAATCACTAGTTTAGGGAATAAATAATTAACCAATAATAGGCAAAATTGGCTGCTAATCACTAGTTTTTGCCAGTAACCAGACCGTACAGGAAATTTACGTCTGACTAGAATGAATGATACATTTTACTTGAGGTGCTTTATTGATTGTTGTTCTCTTTGTGCAATTCTGTAAGGCTTTTTAACCCCCATCAGTGAAAGGAAGCATATAGCAATCACTTTGTCCGTCTTTTTTTATGCATAAAACGTTTGAAAAGGACATCTTACCAATCAGATACAAAAAACCTCAATTGAACCAAAAATAATATTTGGTTTATAATTGTGTCGTGTTCTGAGAAAAATGGGCATGATGCTTGTGCGTAAATTGTCATCCCAGATTAGCCTGTGCACAGGCTAATCAGGGAAGACAATTTCCGCCTTTATGGTATTTTCCGTTTAAAGGATGTCTCTTCTTAGCAAAAATCCAGTTTAGGCGGACAGTGTCGTCCCGGATTAGCCTGTGCTGACTGCACAGGCTAATCTGGGACAACACTTTACGCACATGCATTTTGCCCAGTTTTCTCAGAACACGACTCAATTAATCGTAGTGTTTCCATACCTGCTATTAAAAGCATGTGGTTCATCTGAATTGATAAAGTACTCTAAGTGGCTGTACCAAGTGTACGGTGTAGTTTTATTCTTTTTACCCCAAGAGCTTTCAAACATGAATATATTCAAATGTATTTTTACACACAGTGTTAAATGCAGTAAATCTAATTTTTCTTCATGACATACTTAATAAAGTTTTTGAGATATAACAAAAATGGTCGAGGGTGTACCAAAGAGCTTACAAATTAATTAAAAGCCTCCATAATGCTCAAAAATCAACGACAATTTCGTTATATATTTCGTAAATTAAAGTTAACATATAAATAATCAGTGTTCCTTTAAGCAGTAGCCGAAATTTCATCGTTAGATGTGGTCTGGTAACATAGATTTTTGTAGATACAAAATGCTCATTTTTATTTATTTGTGAAACAATTAATTCCATTTCAATTTCCCGCAAATATATCTATTCATACAACATACAAACACTAAAATGGTACCATGTTAGTGTTCATGTGTCGTTTGAATAGATATCGTTGCTGGAAATTAAAATGGAATTAAATATGCAAAATAAAAATAAAAACGAGCATTTTGTATCTACAAACATCTATGTTACCAGACCACATCTGGCGTTGAAATTTCAGCCATTGCCATAAGGAACACTGATTTTTAATTGTTTAACTTTATTTTACAAAATATTGTACGAAATTTTTGTTGTTTTTTAGTAGTAATGGGGCTTTAACTTTCCTTTTTGTGAAACGTGATATTGTGTTGACAATGGCTTTCTTTGCATTCATTCAAACCACATTGCATGTTGTCAGACACAGAAACCAGAACTTGAACCCAACACCTCTATCGTTCTTTGACATAAAAACCACTTTTCTTTCAGCGTGTTTCATACAAGAATTAACAAAGAATTATAAAGTATTATATGATTTAAAACTTCCTTTAATCCAAATTGTTATGCAATAACTAATCTTTATGTTTAAATTTGGCTTGTGCTTAAGTTAGGGTATAAAAAGCTTTTGTATTTTGTAAAAAGATATGACTGATATGTATAGTGTGGCTTTCATGGCAGTTTTCAGCCCATTTAGGTTCAAACCAGAGAACATAATGTTGTCAAGAAAAGTGTCTAAAACATTTAATATATGACTGTAACTGCATATATCATTTCCAGACAAACACATTTGTTGTGAACAAATGTTGCTTAATCTATGCCATGTATGCTTATCAGTTATGAACATTCCAAATTATAACAATTGTAACATATAGGATAAACATGATCAACATGATTGCTTCTTATATGAGACTTATATTTGTCTTACATTCAAAATTATAATCATGAGTCAATATAATTATAAAAACAATGAAGATAAAACCAGAGAATGTGCGGAGCTCTGTTATGCGGACTTCAGTAAAACTTAGTTTTCAGGGGTTTTATTGTTTGTTTGTATACAGTCTGAGTCATGAACATGTATTTAAAGCACATATTTGCTATCATCAACATGGTTGGGAGTATTCACGTCTGCTGTAATCTTAGGTTGTTATTGACAAAGATTTCATAAAGTGTTTGTTCTTCTTCTTTTGCTTGCTGATACATGTACTTGATATGACATTAACCCATTTATGCCTAGTGGACTCTCCCATCCTTCTAANTGCCAAGGCCTTTTTTCTAGACGCTAGGCATAAATGGGTTAATATTGTTAAAAGTTATCAAAAATAAAAAAAAATAAACCATTTTTGATAAAAATGCATTTTGTTATTACGATTCACAGCCTGAAATTGTATACTTGATTTAAAAAAAAACAAAAACTGACATTATCCAATAAGTTTTAAACTGTCAAATTACACATACACTAAATATTGAAAGCCATTCTTGGAGCTTTCATCTGTGTTCTACGGACTTCATCAGCAGAATGATAATTTACTGTTGGGAACCGTTAACATCGCTAATTGTCGGGGTGAGCGATGTTAATGTACGGTCCCAGGTGTGCTCCAAAGTTCCAAGTATCGCTTTCAATATTTAGTGTGTGTCACTTGACAGTTTAAAACTTATTGGATTATCATGGAAACCACACAGTCTAACTTTCATCGAAAAAAACTGACATATGTCAGATAGTCATACTGTGTTTTATATACAAAACATGTACTGGTATGTGGAGTTCTATCTACAGCTATCTACAGCTAGGATCATTCTGATGACTAGCAAAAATGAACACCAATTATTGTTGAACAAATATGTTGCTCACAAGCGTGAAAGTGATGTACAATGACGGCGCACAAATTTGCCCCAAATTGGATTTAGTCACGAAAAACCCATTACTCTTACACAGGTATTGTGTTAGTGCCTATAAACAAACAACTGATTAGCGCGTTCATGATTTGATTAGCAAAATGCTAACAATAGTCCAATCAGAGCTTACAAGCGCTTGTGAAAATTATAACCACTGAATATCCATAATCAGAATCAAGCTTCACTGCGTAATTGATTTGGAAGTTAAGGCACAATGGGGTCGCTGCGCTTAAACCGTCTGGGGAAAAGCCTGGTTCATTTTGTCACCACTAATACAAAGTAAAATCAGACAACAGTAGTAAACCATCATTGTTTTTGAGTTATAAAAACTATTTTTTTTAAATTGTGAAAATATAAAAATCATCATTATTCAATCATTAATTATGTGATAATTGTAAAGAAAGTTAACTTGTTTTTTCCAGATGTTTAAAGAGAAAGCACTGAGTGTGGCTGACAAGTTGCTGCCAGCCTTCAATTCCCCTACGGGAATACCATATGCAATGATTAACATCAAGACGTAAGTTGCATACACTCAACCAATAGAATTCAAGACTCTGAGCATAGCATTGTAAAATGAATGAGCCTCGCTGTGGGAAAACAGGGTTTATTGCCTGTGCGTCAAGTGTCGTCCCAGATTAGCCTGTGCGTCAAGTGTCGTCCCAGATTAGCCTGTGCGTCAAGTGTCGTCCCAGATTAGCCTGTGCATCAAGTGTCGTCCCAGATTAGCCTGTGCGTCAAGTGTCGTCCCAGATTAGCCTGTGCATCAAGTGTCGTCCCAGATTTTGGGAATACACTTTACGCTTTGATGGAATTTTTCATTTAAAGGAGGTCTTGTCTAAACGAAATTCCAGTGTAGGTGGAAAGTGTTGTCCCTGATGAGCCTGTGCAAACTGCACAGGCTAATCTGGGATGACACTACGCACATTCATTATATAAAGCACAGTTTGCCTGAAACGATGCTGAATTAGAGAAAACATATCTGCCTTATCATGTAAGAATCCAAGCAGTTTTCACCTGCCATTGTTTATCAGACAATAAACAACTATTTGTCTTTCTGATGCATGGCTGTTTAACTTATAGTGTAATGCAAAGTGCTTAAATATCTATGCATTTGAACTCTTTCAAGGTAGTTTTAACAGAATTTTTTACCACACCAAAAAGCACTATCCCATTTTGTTGATCAATTGGTCAGTCAGTCAGTCCGAATTAATTCTTAGAAGTTTTTGTGGAGCTAACTACTGACACATTTCTCAAGCCATTACCTTAAAACTTCAGGTATGTCAACACCGTGAATAGTAGATGTAAAAAACACTAATCATGCAAAATGATCCTCCCATTTCTGAGGAATATGCAGTTTAACATACATTTAACTGACAAAGCAGTGCGTTTGAAAAAATACATTTTAGACAAAGCTTTAGTTTAGCTTGATTACATCAGAAGCCTATGGCTTATTGAGGACTAGCTTTTATAGGGGAGATCTTCTACACACTCCAAGAATCTGGATCAAACCAAGGACTTCCTGACAGGATGATTCTATTTCCAAAACAACAACGCACCTGTCATAGGTTATTGGCTTATTGGCAACAACAACATGGGCTCTGCTCTGGGAAAACCAGGCTTAATGCATATGCGTAAAGTGTCATCTGAGATTAGCCTGTGCAGTCCACACAGTCTAATCAGGGACGACACTTTTGGACTTCCTTTTAAGGAAAATACCATAAAGCGGAAAGTGTCGTCCCTGATTAGCTTGTGCAGACTATACAGGCTAATTTGGGACGACACATTACGCACATGAATGAACCCAATTTTCCCAGAGCAAGGCTCAATTCCACCATAAGCCCTCCATGTTTTCAGGGGCAGCACCAGGAACTGGGGCTGGGCGTCCGGTGGCTCCTCCATCCTGTCTGAGCTGGGCTCCATGCACCTTGAGTGGGACTACCTGTCCAACGTCACCGGCAACGGGGTGTTCGCTGAAAAGGTTAGCCAGGGATACTGTGTTTTTTTGTAGTTTTTTTTGGTTTTACTGTGATCATTGTAGGATAATCTTCAAGAGGAAATATGTCAGAGTATGTTACAAGTTTTAAATAATTTTTGTATATCATTTTGATTGAGAAAGATTTTTTTTAGGTTTAAAACATTTTATTTGTATTTTACAAGTTGTGTTAAGCTCGTAATTATTTTGCTTGAGAATGATGTCAATGTTATAAAACACCTGACATGTATTTAACCCTTTGAGCGCTGGAACCGGATTTTGAAGGCCTTTGCAAACAGTTTGGATCCAGATGAGACGCCACAGAACGTGGCGTCTCATCAGGATCCAAACTGTTTGCTATTCTGATAGTGGTCTTAGAAAAAAAATCAAAGAAAATGCTAATTTTAGAAATTTAGCAGACAACATTTTAGCAGACGACAAATTTCCCAGCATGCAAAGGGTTAAATGAGTTATGCTTATGGTTGTTTGAATGAAAATGATGTTTGTGTGATGTTTGTGTGCAAATTACCTTTGCTAATCCTAACAGGATATTTCATATAGCTTATTAAATACATATACACGCAAGTATAAAATACAAATATTTATGTACATTTATATTACTTTAGACATTAAACAATTATCAGAATATCTGCTTTTGGTGTTTGTTTCTTTGAATGGGGATGATACTATCAGCTGACCAACCATCTAAAATGGGACTTTACCCCAACTATATCAATCCAAAGACGGGCAAGTGGGGACAACGTAAGTCACATTTACTTTTTCTTTTCTGTGTTAGTGTAAGGATTGCACTAGCATAAATGTGGGAGCAATTTACTGCCCGTTTTTGTCAGTCATTGAATTATCAAACTATCAAACAGAATGCAAAAGTCTTCCAGTATTAACTGGTTTACTGTATATATATGGCAGTTCAACTGTATAATAAGAATTGATATTTATTAGCTTTAAGGAACATCAGACTCTGTTTGCTAACTGTAGTCAATGTTTCGACCAAACAGCATGTTATTGTAGCACAAAATCCTCGTTAATCAATTCAGCAATATAATTCATTATACAGAGTAAAGTTGAACACAGTTATTTTGCATGAATTGCTATTATGAATTTTTGTTCTGGGCCTGATCTTTTTTCCATCATTAACAAAATCATTTATTATGCTCCCCATATATATATATATATATATATATATATATGGGGGAGCATATAGTCGCCGCTTCGTCTGTCCGTGCTTGCTTGCATGTGTGTTTTTTGTCCAGGCTATTTCTCAGCAACTAATGACCGGAATTCAATTAAACTTTATGGGAAGCTTTACTTACAAGAGGAGATGTGCATATTATCAGCAGGTTCTGGTCGGATGATTTTTCACAGAGTTATTGCCCTTTGAAGTTTTCCATTAACTGCACATATAGTGCAATTCTTGTCCGGGCTATTTCTCAGCAACTAATGACTGGAATTCAATGAAACTTTATGGGAAGCTTCACTACCAAGAGGAGATGTGCATATTATCAGTCGGTTCTGGTCGGATGATTTTTCACAGAGTTATGGCCCTTTGAAATTTTCCATTGTACATATAGTGCAATTCTTGTCCGAGCTATTTCTCAGCAACTTATTACGGGAATTCAATGAAACTTTATGGGAAGCTTCACTACCAACAGGAGATGTGCATATTATCAGCCGGTTATGGTCGGATGATTTTTCACAGAGTTATGGCCCTTTGAAATTTTCCATTGTACATATAGTGCAATTCTTGTCCGAGCTATTTCTCAGCAACTTATTACAGGAATTCAATGAAACTTTATGGGAAGCTTCACTACCAAGAGGAGATGTGCATATTATCAGCCGGTTCTGGTCGGATGATTTTTCACAGAGTTATGGCCCTTTGAAATTTTCCATTGTACATATAGTGCAATTCTTGTCCGAGCTATTTCTCAGCAACTTATTACGGGAATTCAATGAAACTTTATGGGAAGCTTCACTACCAACAGGAGATGTGCATATTATCAGCCGGTTATGGTCGGATGATTTTTCACAGAGTTATGGCCCTTTGAAATTTTCCATTGTACATATAGTGCAATTCTTGTCCGAGCTATTTCTCAGCAACTTATTACGGGAATTCAATGAAACTTTATGGGAAGCTTCACTACCAACAGGAGATGTGCATATTATCAGCCGGTTATGGTCGGATGATTTTTCACAGAGTTATGGCCCTTTGAAATTTTCCATTAACTGTACATATAGTGCAATTCTTGTCCGGGCTATTTCTCAGCAACTAATGACCGGAATTCAATGAAACTTTATGGGAAGCTTCACTACCAAGAGGAGATGTGCATATTATCAGCCGGTTCTGGTCGGATGATTTTTCACAGAGTTATGGCCCTTTGAAATTTTCCATTGTACATATAGTGCAATTCTTGTCCGAGCTATTTCTCAGCAACTTATTACGGGAATTCAATGAAACTTTATGGGAAGCTTCACTACCAACAGGAGATGTGCATATTATCAGCCGGTTATGGTCGGATGATTTTTCACAGAGTTATGGCCCTTTGAAATTTTCCATTGTACATATAGTGCAATTCTTGTCCGAGCTATTTCTCAGCAACTTATTACGGGAATTCAATGAAACTTTATGGGAAGCTTCACTACCAACAGGAGATGTGCATATTATCAGCCGGTTATGGTCGGATGATTTTTCACAGAGTTATGGCCCTTTGAAATTTTCCATTGTACATATAGTGCAATTCTTGTCCGAGCTATTTCTCAGCAACTTATTACGGGAATTCAATGAAACTTTATGGGAAGCTTCACTACCAACAGGAGATGTGCATATTATCAGCCGGTTATGGTCGGATGATTTTTCACAGAGTTATGGCCCTTTGAAATTTTCCATTGTACATATAGTGCAATTCTTGTCCGAGCTATTTCTCAGCAACTTATTACGGGAATTCAATGAAACTTTATGGGAAGCTTCACTACCAACAGGAGATGTGCATATTATCAGCCGGTTATGGTCGGATGATTTTTCACAGAGTTATGGCCCTTTGAAATTTTCCATTGTACATATAGTGCAATTCTTGTCCGAGCTATTTCTCAGCAACTTATTACGGGAATTCAATGAAACTTTATGGGAAGCTTCACTACCAACAGGAGATGTGCATATTATCAGCCGGTTATGGTCGGATGATTTTTCACAGAGTTATGGCCCTTTGAAATTTTCCATTGTACATATAGTGCAATTCTTGTCCGAGCTATTTCTCAGCAACTTATTACGGGAATTCAATGAAACTTTATGGGAAGCTTCACTACCAACAGGAGATGTGCATATTATCAGCCGGTTATGGTCGGATGATTTTTAGCTCAGCTGTTTTCGAAGAAAACCTGAGGTATTGTCATAGCCCTCTCGTCCTTCCGCGTCGTCGTCCGAAAACTTTAACATTGGCCATAACTTTTGCAATATTGAAGATAGCAACTTGATATTTGGCATGCATGTGTATCTCATGGAGCTGCACATTTTGAGTGGTGAAAGGTCAAGGTCATCCTTCAAGGTCAAAGGTAAAAAAACACATTTTTTTTTAATTTATTTTTTCATAACTGCACCCACAGCCGAGCCTTGGCACCCGCTCTACGGTGCTCTTGTTTTTAAGGCTAAGAATGTGTTGGTGAATACAGGCCCAGATTATCACAACAGTTATTGTGTTGAAGGCGATAGAGAAGAATCTCATCAAGACGTCACCCGGAGGATTGAAGTACATCGCTGAATACAAGTCTGGCAGACTGGAGCAAAAACTGGACCATCTCGGCTGTTTTAGTGGTAACTGATTTTATCCTGTATGTGTTTTAAGGGTCAATTTTGAGGCAGACATTTTGTCCAAACCATTTGATTTTGAAATATGTTTCCCCTATATTGACATAAACAATTCTCTTCAGAAAGCATGATTTTCTTTAAATGTCACTGAATAGTCTGAGCTATACTACTCACCCAAATAATCTCCATATAACTTTTCTACTACAGGTATTCATTTGTATTTGAAACTTCACATGTGTGTTCGGGTCAGTGTGTTAAATCACTGACCAAGTTCCATGACTCTGACCTGCAATTTATCAGTATAATTATGTCCTTTATGTGTCCCCCAGTATAGACTTTAACATTGGCCATAACTTTTTCAATATTGAAGATAGCAACTTCATATTTGGCATGCATGTGTATCTCATGGAGCTGCACATTTTGAGAGGTGAAAGGTCAAGGTCATCCTTCAAGATCAAAGGTCAAATATATGGGTCAAAATCATAACTTTTGCAATATTGAAGATAGCAACTTAATTTTTTGCCATGCATGTGTATCTCATGGAGCTGCACATTTTGAGTGGTGAAAGGTCAAGGTCAAAGTCATCCTTCAAGGTCAAAGGTCAAATATATGGGTCAAAATCGCTCAAAAGGGGACATAGTGTTTCACAAACACATCTTGTTTGTACTCAAATAGCAGTAGTGTTGAAAAAACCAACAACATTGCATTGATAAACATTGATTTCAGCTTCCTTTTATACAGCTTATTTTAATATCCTGTATATGTTAAACCTTTTACTTTAAATAATATGACCTTCAGGTAATTTCAAAATAATTTGTTTAAAGAACAAAAGTTACTTATGTAAATTGAAAATTAACTTCAGCACTCTTCCATATGATAAAGTCTACTGTTACTCTTAATGTTATTACTATATGAATACAAAAGAATCAATTTAATCATTATATGTCTATTTTACAGCCTTTTCTTGATCTATAATTAAATAAATATAACATATCCCCAAGTAGACCTGAAGTGTGAGTTTCCATCAATGTATTTCTGTGGAAACAGCAGTCTTGTGGTAGGATGCTGGTCTAGGAATCAGAAGGTCCCTGGTTCCAATCCCGCTTAGGGCACTGGATTTTTCTGAGCCAAAAAAATAATCCCATTGATCAGGGGATTAATGTGAAAGTCGGCTGAAGATGTCACCAGTTATCAATATCAGACTATAAACCTGCCCTTTTACCTTTTACCATCCTACAGGTGGCATGTTTGCGCTGGGTTCCCAGGGTTCCTCAGATCCGAAGAAGTACGTCCAGCTGGGAGCAGACATTGCGCACACGTGTCACGAGTCTTACGATAGATCAGGTATGGGGGTCACAGTTCAAGTAATGGGAGGGTTTGAAAGACTGTTCAAGGATTGTCTGTAGAAATGGAAGGGAGAACTTTTATAAATGTAGTTGACTTGATACAGGTAATCCTATGATTTATAAAAAACAACATAATGCAGCCTGTTTTTCATGAGAAATCATGATAGGCTCTATTTGCAATAACTGGTAGATCCTCACATTTTCAAAGAATTTAATACCCACATTTTCTGACTATAATTGAACTTTTTTTGCTTCAGGCTTTATACCATCAAACTATTTCGTATCGATCAAGTAAGTAGTATTGCTGGAACTCTTAATATTAAAATACATAAGAAAATAATTATGACAATGACGACAATAACCACAATGACGATGAACTTCTCTTCTTGAATACCAGGATTGCTTAACGAAAGTGTCTTTGATGGATCTATGTAAAACTAAACCTAGTCAGATGGATTCAGTAGGTTTGTCCACAGGGGTGTTTCTGGAAGACTAACCCTTGATAATCATAAAACATTCTATTTGTGTAGCCACCAAGCTAGGCCCCGAGGCGTTCCGATTTGATGACGCCTCGGAGGCGAAGGCTGTGCGACAGAATGAGAAGTACTACATCCTGCGACCAGAGGTGGTCGAGACCCACTTCTACATGTGGAGGTTCACCAAGGAGCAGAAGTACAGGGACTGGGCCTGGGAAGCCGTGCAGGTAAGGGTTGCTAGAGGGATGGCCCGGATGGGGATTGGTTGCGTTATCAGACTTAAATGCAGTAGATGGATGATTTAATAGGATTTCTGTAACTCCTTGTTCATTCAGATTCGCTTGTCCACAATTGCTCTTAATTTAGTTGTTATGAAGATTATGTGGGACCAAATGTGTATTGGTATATATTCATAAGTATACAGTCATATTTATTTAAATATATGTATGTATAATAGGATTTGAATACAAATAATCTGTCATAAAGGTTCAATTCGTAAAGGTAATATTTGTGTATGGCTTGAAGTTTTTGTCCTGGTCACATTTTTCACACACATATTGATTTATGATTTAAATCTCTGTTTTAAAATATTATATTTTCTTCATAATGGTGATGGATTACTGCCGGACATCCAGATATGTAAATAAGCCTAGCTCAGGGAAAACCAAGCCTAACGCATGTGCGTAAAGTGTCCTACCAGATTAGCCTGTGATTTTTGCTAAGAAGAGACTTCATTTAAACGAAAAATAAAACAATAAAAGCGCAAAGTGTTGTCCCTGATTAGCATGCAGACTGCATAGGCTTATATACACTTTACGTACATGCATTAAACCCTGTTTTCCCAGAGCTCGTCTCAAATGTTAAATGGATTTATTCAAAAATTATTTCTTGTAAGGAACAATTTTTAAATATAGGCTGTAAATTGTATTCTCTTAGAACAGGCATTTTCTAAAATCTCAAAAAAACTGATTGTAGGTTATACTAATTTTTGGTTACAAAAAAAGTATTAATTGCAGTATTGATTATTCTTTTTGTGTAAAATACCAGAATATATGTCTACCAAAAAGCAATTTGCCTGAAATAAGCAACCAGCAAATACCACTCAAGAGTTTGAACAATCAATTTGATATAGGAACAGAAACGCACTAAAGAATATCAAAAATATGACTTTTATGCAATAATTGTTCACATCCCAAAACAGTAAACTGTTCTTTTCAAATGAGCCTGGTTGTTGGAAAATTGGGCTCAAAATGTGCTCAAGTGTCATCCCAGATTAGCCTGTGAGGTCTGCACAGGCTTATCAGGGACCACACTTTTCGCTTTTATGGAAATTGTTGTTTAAAGGAAGTCTCTTCTAAACAAAAATCCAGTTAAGGCAGAGGTGTCATCCCTGATAAGCCCGTGCGGATTGCACACATGAATTAAGCCCTGTTTTCCCACAGCGCAGCTCAAATATTTGTTCTTATCATTTCTAGGCTCTAGAGAAGCATTGCCGCACAGACGGGGGCTACACAGGCATCAGGGACGTATATCAGGAAAATCCACAACAAGACGACGTGCAGCAGAGTTTCTTCCTCGCTGAAACACTGAAATACTTATACCTTATATTTTCCGATGATAGCTTGCTCCCCCTAGACAAGTGGGTATTCAACACTGAGGCTCATCCGTTTCCCGTCAACTATGTTTTCAAGTCTAACGGTGTATCTGTGACAGTGCCACCATCGTTTCCTGTGGCGGTATCGGTAAAAACAAGATGATGAATTAGTTCATTAATAAGAAGTGTATACATGTTTCATTTCATTGTGAGAACAACAATCTTTTGTTTTAAATATGGCACTTTAGTTTTCTTAAGTTGTTTCAGAATTTTGAAGTGAGTGGCACAATTGTATTGAATGTCTTGGTTTTTGTCAATCTCTTTTGTGTTGAAGTCATTACATAACAGCATGTGTATGCCCCCGGTAGGGTGGCATATAGCAGTTGAACTGTCAGTCTGTCCGTGTAGGGGGCATTGTGTTTCTGACAAACACATCTCTTGTTTTAAATTATTGTGAGCACAAATCCATTACAGAACTACATGTATCATACAATATAAAATAGATTTATATATAAAGAGCCTTGGAAAGTCATGTATACATACATTTCTAATAGATACACATTGATTTGAGGTGTTCACATTTGACATAACCCACAACATAATTTCTGTATTGGTATAAACTGTGGTGTGACATTTCGTGGCGCAACATTGTATAGTGTGACATTGCAATGTGTGACATTGCGTAAGGTTTGGCATATTGAGTTTTCATTCCAGTGGAAATATTATGAATATTTCTGTGCTAAAAATAATGAAAAATATAAACATAATACTGCCATGTGTCACATAGTGACTAAATGTGAGCAGAAATGATATTCAAAATGTATAAATGTCACCAGGTTTTCCTTGAAATCTAAAGATAGTTGTTATTAAAATGCTGATATCCATGCAGCGCTGTTGCATGCTGGGCCCAACTAGCTCAATTGGTTCAGTGCTGGACTGTTCATCCGGGTATCATGAGTTTCAATCCGGGCCCAGCCACATAACTTATGTGAGGATTGGTGCCCAGCCACATAACTTATGTGAGGATTGGTGCCCAGCCACATAACTTATGTGAGGACCGGGCCCAGCCACATAACTTATGTGAGGATTGGTGCCCAGCCACATAACTTATGTGAGGATTGGTCATGAAATGAGCCTTGCTCTTGGAAAAACTGGGCTTAATACATGTGCATTAATATTGTACAGACTGCACAGGCTAAAATATGTAAACGAACGACTCAAATCCCAGTGATCGGGGGGTTAATGTTGAAGTTGGCTGAAGATGTATATCGAAGCAGACTATAAACCGCAACTTTAACTTTATCTGGGACAACTCTTAACGCACATGCATTTAGCACAGTTTTCCCAGAACACGGCTCATTTATGTGCTCTTAGAGATGGTACACAGGTTAGATTGGTTAAGCTTGTGTAGGAAAAGTAGAAAAGGGTTATCTAACCCTTTGAGCGCTGGAACCGGATTTTGAAGGCCTTTGCAAACAGTTTGGATCCAGATGAGACGCCACAGAACGTGGCGTCTCATCAGGATCCAAACTGTTTGCTATTCTGATAGTATTCTTTGAAAAAATTCGAAGAAAATGCTAATTTCAACAGACGACATTTTAGCAGGCGACAAATTTCCCAGCATGCAAAGGGCTAAGCAACATTATTGGACTAAAATAATAAAAAAAACTGTGATATTTTCAACCAAGAAAAAAAAAGAAATGTCAAATGTGTCCTTACACAAGCATCAATCATTTACCTTGATTAAATCAAGGTATAAAATTAGAAAACGTTAATATAAGAAAACCTGAGATGTGCTATTTTGTTAATTATTTATATTGTTTGCTTTCAAATTCCATTTCATGTCCAAAATACCATATCGGTTTATGAATGCTTATGTATGTTTTTGTTTTTTGTTTTTTTTTAACACAATCTGGTATCAGTCATCAAATTTTAGTTGTGTTTTGCA
Organism: Dreissena rostriformis; assembly: GCA_007657795.1. Classification (NCBI taxonomy): domain Eukaryota; kingdom Metazoa; phylum Mollusca; class Bivalvia; order Myida; family Dreissenidae; genus Dreissena; species Dreissena rostriformis. The sequence goes on from VMBQ01001576.1 coordinate 143,521, forward strand.
TGAAAGCAGCACTTATATTATTAATCAGTATTCTTAAATTGGCTAAATGGATATTAAATAGCATTTAAAAAATTCTGCGCTTTTTTAAAATCGACATTCAGCAAAAAAAACAGGTGTCAGTAAGTTTGAAACAAATCAATAAATGGTATTGGTAGTTATCAAAAACCAAAACACGAGTAACTGCTATGTAATAAATTATTTGGAAACAAAATAGTTTCAAGATGTTTGGGTGTTAAATTCAATTACCTTGATAAAAGTCTTCAGTCATCCAATATAAAACAAGCAGCTTAAGTAAGTTGAAGCCATCATATGGTGATTCAATATCTAATAACTGAAGTTTATTTTAGAAATGTTTTACCTTTAATTTCCTAACAGCTTACCCTCATTTTACTGACTGGAAGATTAAGGCTTCACACAGATTATGAATTCTCAATATTTTAAATCACAACTTCTTCATGCATTCTATTTTTTGGTTAGTCTGAAATTAGAAACTTTATTTTTTATTTTAGAAAGACATTACTCTAGATTCATTATAAATAGTCATTTTTTTTGTTTACAAGTCAAAGTAAGTTTACCCCCTTGTGTATGTAAAGCTTTAAAGAGGTGTATGCAATAATATTTCAACCACATGATTTATGAAAAATATGATTTTCAGAGCCTTAACATCTATTAAAACATACAGGATAAAAATAATCCATTATGCTTGTGTATATACATACAATTATCATTTGTTCAATACTTCATACCTACTTCATTTAAACTAAAACTGACTGCTTGTTTAACCCTTTGAGCGCTGGAACCGGATTTTGAAGGTTTTTGCAAACAGTTTGGATCCAGATGAGACGCCACAGAACCGGGCGTCTCATCAGGATCCAAACTGTTTGCTATTCTGATAGTGGTCTTAGAAAAAAAAATCGAAGAAAATGCTTATTTTAGAAATTCAGCAGACGACATTTTAGCAGACAACAAATTTGCCAGCATGCAAAGGGTTAATGACAGGCATTCAATTATGCATGCTGTAGTGCTTGTGTTTGAATTTGAAATTTATGTTTTCTTATGTATAGCTGATATGTATTAATTATTCTTTGTTGTCATAGCACTGTGTCACTGCAGCCAATGCTTTTAAACAAGTTTATTTATGTTGAGGAGAATTAATTACTTTATTGAAATGCTATTTAAAGTGTGTTTATATACGATCATTCATATCTATGAACTACAAATGACCCGGTGAACGGGACAAAATAAGGAGACATAATTTTGTATTGACTTTCATTCCATTTTAAATCAAAGTGTAAAGTTATCACCATTATCTGGCTGTTACAATGTACGTCACTTTATATTTTGTATGGCCCTAAATACACTCTTAAATGATTCTCTGTTTAGAAAGTTGATTGCTGTTGTCAACTCAGTTTATTTTTCAATTATAGCTTCACAGTTTCATATTAGTATTTGCTTATGTGCTGGGCATTTCTTGTAGAAGCAAATATGTAGTTTCTTAACCAGTTTTCAGTATGTAGACACTATAGTAAATGCATTGACAATTTAGTTTATAAACCTGTTTTCAGTTGTAAGAAACTATAGTTTATGCATTGACAATCTTTTATTTCAGTAAATTGTTGGAATTTTTTTTATTAGCTCATCTATTTTTTGAAAAAAAAATATGAGCTATTGTCATCACCTGAGCGTCGGCGCCTGCGTCGGCGTCCGGTTAAGTTTTGTGTTTAGGTCCACTTTTCTCATAAAGCTATTGCATTCAAACTTGGTTCACTTACTAACTTTCATGAGGGGACTGGGCAGGCAAAGTTAGATAACTCTGGCTGGCATTTTGACAGAATTATGTGCCCCTTTTTATACTTCGAAAATTGAAAATTTGATTAAGTTTTGTGTTTAGGTCCACTTTATTCCTAAAGTATCAAAGCAATTGCTTTCATACTTGCAACACTTACTAACTTTCATAAGGGGAGTGTGCAGGCAAAGTAATGTAACTCTGACTGGCATTTTGACATAATTTTGGCCCCTTTTATACTTAGAAAATTGAAAAATTTGTTAAGTTTTGTGTTTAGGTCCACTTTATTCCTAAAGTATCAAAGCTATTGCTTTCATACTTGCAACACTTACTAACTATCATAAGGGGACTGTGCAGGCAAAGTTATGTAACTCTGACTGGCATTTTGACAGAATTATGTGCNGTGCATGACATTGCTCCTCATTAATATCTACACACCCATGAAGTTTCATGTGGAAATGTTGTTTCTTATCTGAGATACAGCCCCATTACAAATTTTTTTTTTTGGGGGGGGGGGGGGAGGGGGGGAAAAATAAGAATAAGAAAAAAAAAAGGGAAAAAAAACATTTTTTTTTTCATTTTTGAAAGATAATTTAATAAATGACCACACCCCCACAGTTTTGCTAAAATTTCCACAACTTCTTTTTTATGATCAGATTTGATTCATTCTTTGACAAATAGATGAGCGGTCTGCACACGCTAGGCGGTGCTCTTGTTTTATAATTTGGTATCACAACGCTTTACAGATTGTAACTTTCCAAATGTCCCTTTTATTTGTACACACCCTTTACATCTGAAACATTTCCGGCATTAATATGTTATGGCATGCACAAAATACCAGATACAAATGAAACATTTGAGGACAAATTAATCACCACAAAATTGTTGCTTTCTGATATGCAAATGGGATCAGTTATATATATGCTTTAACCATTATGGGTTGATGTTGATTAGTAAATCTAGTCCTTTCACTATTGCTCACAAATCATAGACGGCATTATTGCCCAATATAGTGAATCAGGTTTGTTTTAAATAAAGAAGCTGCATTCTGGGAGAACAGGGTTTAATGCATGTGCATAAAGTGTCGTCCTAAATTAGCCAATGAAGTCTGCACTGGTAAAAATGTTTGTGTTTACTTATTATTATTGTGTATGTAAACATTTACATGGAAACACCAACTAAGTTAGAATCCTAAGGATGTCCACTTTGAACATAATTTATTAGTGCACACACTGATTGCTGAACTGAATTTTTAAGTCTATGCACTGATTGTCTAACGGAAATTTCAAGTGTATGCTTTTATTGTCTAATGTTTGGCACAGGTTGTCATACTGAATTGTCAAGTTTTGCAGTCAGGTCATTCTCCAACTTAACTTTTAAATCTGCGCACTTGGTGTCTAATTTACAGTATGCACTGATTGTCTAACTGAATTTTGAAATTTATGCACTCATTTTTTAACTGAATTTATAATAACATTTATTCCTCTGAATTCTAACTGAATTTAAAAATGAATGCAATTGTTTACTAACTGGAATGTAAGTGTATCCCTTCTTCTCTTACTGATCATAAACTGAAAAATGATAACTACTTAATACAATTGTTATATTTTTGTTGTTGAGAAAAGTTTGTATTTCATAAGATCTATATTAATAATGTAAAATAATCATGCTATCTTATCTTTATATTTAGCCTTTACATATGAACATTGTTGGTGTGTTGCAGATGGCTGAATGTGACTTGTCAAGTTTTATTTGACATAAATTACCAAATTGTTATTATGTGTAGCCCTTTGAGCGCTGGGACCGGATTTTAAAGGTCTTTGCAAACAGTTTGGATCCAGATGAGACGCCACAGAACGTGGCGTCTCATCAGGATCCAAACTGTTTGCTATTCTGATAGTGGTCTTTGATAAAAAGTGATGAAAATGATGATCTAAGAAATTCAGCAGACGACATTTTAGCAGACGACAAATATCCCAGCATGCAAAGGGGTAGTGTTGAACTGAGTTGTTGAGTATTTCATACCTACTTCATTTAAAATGTGTATATGTGTGAGAAGCATTAGTAAAATGTTTGATTTCGTTTTTTTTTAATCAGTCATATATGTGTATGTAAGTATACATGTTGTAAGTCGAGTATGTGTATGCTTGGTCAGAATAAATTTTGAGGTAGTTATTATGCAACAAAATTCTGTTTACAAAATATAAAACATAAATAGAGCAATAATGAAACTCGTTAAACATTGTCTGGGGAGATATTCTTATTAACATAAAGACATACTTTTAATAGGGTTTTGAATAAAATTGTAGCGAATTCATTTTTGTTTGAATACGACAGATATAGTTGAACAATTATTGAATTTGTTTGTAATTAATTGGATTTAAGAGAAATTATCATTACTATAAATCTAATACTACCTAAACCGTCATCTGTCAGGCATGGTGTAGGGAGTATCAGTTCCATTTTATACTTTGCTGCTCATACAGTTCATCGTTTAAATATACAAATATGTTTTCTGGTGATTACCAATTAATTAATGAAAAACATTCGCATTTTAAAAACTGTACACTGTGGTATGAACAACGAACATGGCTTTTATTTTCTTCATAATATGATTTAGTATTTTTTTAATACATAAACGTAAAAGATAATCGTATATTGACTAAATATGTAATGTTTCACCAGGAAAAAAAACACAGTTATCACAATATCTGTATGTGTAAATATTGTTTAATCATGTTCTATGTTTAACTATGCGTTTTGAAATATTTACATTATTAATGATGAATGTTATCATGCAAGTGATGTGCACATTTCTCTGTTTGACAGTTTGTACCTGGTCTGATGCACATAATCAGAAAAGTTTGAACGCTTCAACCTTAGCTTTTAGTTCAATGATGCAATTAAAAATAGGCTGTAAAATAAAATATAAAATACATAGATAGTACATACGATGGTAAACTCAAATGTGTTTGACAAACATTGGCTGTGAGACTAGTTATATCATTTTAAACGTTTACGGAACCAAAAAAAAGGAAATTTCGAATGTAGATAATGTTTAATTGTGTGTACAGATTTTATTGAAGCCTACTGTTAATTGGTTAAAATAGTGTCTTGAACTACCTGATTAGCAGTATCTGATAATTTTTGCAAAGTAGTCTTTTCATATGTGTTATTATTTTAAGGTTACGTCTGTCCTAAACAGTGTTAAGGTGAGTATGCACGATTTTTATATGTGTTAAATTGTAATATATTGATAAAAAATATGTTACAATAACACAAAATAGGCAAGAAAAATTATACATAAAAGATGAATTTCATAAAATGCAGCAAAGACAAGTTAGCGCTGGTTTAAGCCGATGTCGACACCTTTACTCGTATTTGTTAGGAAACAAAATTTTGTCTTTGTGTCGTATGAACAAATCTGTACTAAAACTAAATTTAGATTCACATCGTACATGCATGATATATATGCTGGCGAATTCGACTGTACAGACATTTTTGATTTCAGATTAAAATATCTGGCTTATTCCGCATTTCTCGACACATGTTCTTCTTAACTTTTATTTTAATTTATATTGAAATATATGTATAATAAGTGTTTTCCATAGTTTATATAAATTCATAAATATTTGACAAAATCGTGCATACCCTCTTTGAATACATACGTAACCTTGAAAAACAGATATTCGTTTTTTTTGGTTCAGTATACAGAATTAACATGACTTCATTAGTATTTTCACAAATGTGTGCAAGTGTCAGTTTATTGTACCATTTATTTATCTGTGATAATGCGTTTTAATGTATGATACAATTTGTGCTTTTTGTTTAGGAAGGTCTGTTGTCATTTTCAATCATATACAATTTGTTTCTGAACGAAAATCCACATGCCTTTGTATAAATTGCATGAACCACTATGGTTTAAATGTTTTTATAGTGTAATTATTCATGAAGACCTTATCATAAATGGCCGAATAAAACAAGTATGTAATTATGTAATTATTTGCCATTTTTCAATCATATAATTATACAAATTGTTTCATAACGAAAATCCACATGATTTTATAAATTGCATGGAACTGTATTGTTTAAATATTGCAACAGTGTAATTATTCATTAATACCTTATCATTTATGGCTGAATAAAGCAATTATTTAATTATTCATTGGTTGTTGTATTAATTGCTGTCTTTCAAAACGAAATCCAATGAGTTTAAACCACATTTTATACTATCTTACATCAATTCACAAGAACGTTCAACTCTTTGAACGGTTAAAGCCCCATTAACACTCAAAATGGACGAATATTTCGTAAAATAAAGTTTACCCATAAAAAAATCATTGTTCCTAAGAGCAATAGCCAACATTTCAACGCTAGATGTGGTCTATTAACATAGATTTAACCATATACAAAATGTTCTTTTTTGTGGGACAATATATTCAACACATGTTCATGTACCATTTTAGTGTTCGTGTGTCGTATGAATAGATATTGTTAGGGGAAATCAAAACGGAATATATTGTGCCACAAAAAATATAAAAAACGAGCATTTTGTATTCGTTAATTTTGAGTGTTAATGGGCCTTTAATTTATTATTCCTTGTGCATAGGGATGGTAATGAGCCAATGCATTTTAAAATGTTTTTCATAACGCAACAAAGACGCTGTAGTACGAAAAGGTCTTTACAAGCAGAATAAAGGCATTCTAATGCGGATTAAAGACGTTATACCGCGAACTTAAACGTGTATAAACGTGCTAAAGGTCGTTATAGCTCTGTTTTGGAATATATCAATTGGCATCCGATGTGAAGAGATGCATGTTTATAAGATATTCTGTTGGTTGAAATTGTTTTAGACTTGTTTATGCTTCCATGGAGTTGAATGCATTAACCATTGCACTGGTCCGTCCGTCCATCCGCGAGTACACACGAACGTCCATATGTTCACACATGTGCCGTGAACTCCTCTTATCAACCTCTACTGGGTGGATCTCGCTTAAACTTTCAGAGTTGAATGCCCTCAATGTGAAGATAATCGTAAAGAGTGGAATTTCGGCTGCGAATATTTTTGGCAGAACTTTTTTTTTTTTTTCCCACTATAAACTATATTGTACCCCAAAGCTTGTGTTTTCAACACGTCTTTAACTACTAGGTTACTTTGATGCTCTTTGGTGTTACTCTGATGCTACGTTACATTTTCTGCGTGTTTTACCCACATTCGCATTGTTCTGACGCAATGAAATAAAGTTTGGCGTGTCCGTCACGTTAATATGCCTCCGTAAATAGAGGACACTATTTTCAAATGACATTGCTGAATGCTGCTTGATCGCTTACAAACTACAGAACGTCACTCTTTTTATCATGATATGCTGCAATTTCTAAATAAAAATAATATTTTCGGCGTTTAGCAAAGTTCTCGCACGTTTTGCTCGTATAAGGTATAGGTATGATTTATAGCATTAAAAATGTTGATTGTATGCACACATGTTTAACGGTCTGTCTATGAATTGTTATGAACTTTTAACCTTTTTATTCGTACGGACATCTTCCCATATACGTTTATTTCGTTCTAAGTAAAAGTAGAAGATTCATGCAATGAGACCCGCTCCGGAGACAGTGCTTTGCTATTTTGAAAGAGAAGTAAGGTTAGAATGCAGCACAAGGCCGAACATATAATTCCACATGATAACAACTGTATGAGGTTTCAATGCAAGACTTTTATTCAAATTTAGCGGCATGAATATTTTACAATATGATAATATGTACATAGTCTACATAGCATACAGAACAACTCAGAACAAATAGTTTATTCACTAAAGCATTTTACAGCTCATCGTGATTCAAACTATTAGACATTCATTCATGCAAGAAATAATGAGTAATTTAGATATTAAAGCGACTTGTATACTGATTTTAGCATGTTTTGAAGTTTCTCATTAAATGCTTTAAATTGATAAATATAAACATCAGAACTAAAGAGCTTCAATATAAAAACAAGAATAAAAGTAAAAAAGAGGAAAAATGTTAACCACACCAGGGCTCGAACCACTGACCCATGGAGTAAAAGCCAAGCGCCGAAACCACTCAGCCATTCGTCTTCACGTGTGTATGTGTGTAATTCAGAGTTTATGTTCGGGTCGTCGTTGACCCTATACGACTACATTATGTGCGCACCTGACCATCCGTCTTCACATGGGTTGCCATATATTTTATACTTTGTATAACTATCAGCGTGTTGTTACAAAATATAACGATAACACAAGAAATCGATATTTTTCGATCGTTTCGTGTCTGAGACGCTTTATAATTTTATCAATTTCTAACGATGATTTTTCGTAAACGAACGTGTATTTTCAGTATACATGTAAGTCTGCGGCATTAGTGTTATTTCGCACATTGATGTACATTGTTCCTTTTTTTCCTTGAATCTGTGACAAAAAGTTGAAAAATTCTCATTTCGATAAACTGTGAACAAGCCCCTTTAATACAGTATGCGTGAGAGTTTTGTGTGTTCATATAAGCAATGGATTGAGTTTATAAACAATATGTTTGCAGAAATCAGTATTAGCAGGCAAAAAAAAACAACAAAGTACATTTATTTCATAATAAACTGTACATGTTTACAGATAACAGAGGTAACAGGCAAAACAAAGTACATTCATTTCATAATAAACTATACAAACATGACAAAAATAAACGTTGAATTAAAACATATCTAGTTATCTCTTTTCTAAAAGCATCTTATACAGTAAACAGCTAACTTCCGTATTGGTCCCTTTATTATTACTATTTAAAAGTTTCAAAAAAATTGTGCATACTTGCTCTTACTGAGAAGTGTGTTGCTGTGTTTTTGAATCTTTCTTCTAAATTAAACGGACATTTAACTATAAAGTAATACTCGTCTTCTAAATCGTTAAGATGCCTAAAGTACACTTTATTTCGTTTCTGCAAATGTTATAATGTCTGCCAGTTTCATTCAATAACTTATCTGGCGATAGAAGTATTTTAGCAATTGTATTTCTATGCTGTTTTTTTTGTCAAATAAAACAGAGACCTTTCAAATACAGGTTTGAGTTCTTTGTAAACTAGTTATGAGGTTGAGCAATCAACATTTACTCTCCACTCAGATTTATACTGATTAACAAGAAAATAATTTAAGAAAGACAATGCTAACTCCAAACGGGCTCGAATCAGTGTCCTTTTTTTCTGGCAACCACTCGGCCAACGTAGCTATTACATTTTGTATTGTATTTACTACTTTTCCATCAACTATCAGTATGATCTTTTAAACAACTACGACAACAAATTATAACATTCTTAATGTACAACTTTAATTGATGTTTGTATTGCAACTATTTCTCTTATTTTAAAAGATCTCTATTTTTCGTCAGGTCCATTGTGGCAGGTGTATCGAACTTTCTGCAAGCAGGCTCAACAAAAAAATGTTCAAATATTGTACAGCAAGTATTTCCAACAAATGGCTGTCAGTGTATATCTGGCAGTGGAAACCGCCCCAATGGCTTCTTTTATCGTGGGCAAAGCATTCATTATTTGATCAACTAACTGTCGGCAGGAATATATCTAACAATGTAACATGCATAATGAAACAGTAACTGACAAGTTAACAAACTTTAAACAACAGTTATCAAACTTGGACAATGTCATATCACTTTAGGGAATACATGTTTTACGCATTTTAAGTTAAATGTTTTGTGTTGAATATATTTTCATGTTTTGTATAGGTAATTGATCACTTGTTTTAAATGAAAGACAACCGGAAGTTACATTGTATGGAGAATTGTTATCCACATAATGTCTCCGGTTTTTCGTTTTTTTCCCCATTTCTTTCAGTTTGTTTAAACCCCACAAGCCATTCCTGAGAAACTAGCCTACAAAATACTTAACCTAGCTTGAAGGCAAAGATGGAATGAGTACAATAATTTTCCATATCTTTAAGAAATTGAGCTGAAAATCGAACATGAAAAATTTCTTTTTATATGAAACAATGCATGTTTGAATGTTGTATGTTGACAGGAGTAGGAGTACTGTGCTAGACACGCTTGTGCAGACGGACGGACCTACATACATGGTAAATCTAGCAAAAACAACTTTGTTTCATTGCATGGGGTATTTTAATTGATATTTGTTGAATTATACAATGTATTAAGTTTTATATTCCTCAATGGTGTACAGAGTGCTTCAAAACTCAAAATAATATAACAATGAACCATGTGCACCACATTTTCAGAAGAAGCATAAATCATGGTTGCAGTGGCTTATAAGTACAGTGTTAATGAAGTCAGGCCCGTCATGTTTGCAACTCAGCACTGTCTGAATGTTACTCCAGACCATCTCAAGACAATAGGCGGAACACTGGCTTTGAGATGAAGGTCATCTACAGAAAAAAATGATGGACTATAATTAAATGAACATTTACCTTTTTCTTTTAGTTTTTGGTTTACAAATAATATAATTTGAAATAGTACGACGTGCTCATTTATCAAAATTAATGACATTTATGGTAGTTCTCTTACAAATTCATTTCTTTAAGAAAACTTCGCATAATTTTGTCACAACATGCCACAATGAGTGCTTGTTTGATGGCGGGTGGAAAAACATTTGAATTAATTACATGTGATAGATTGTGGTATGTTGTTGTCCAAGCATGAGGGGGTCGACTTATGGTTTGAGCTATCCTACTGCAGAATCAATTGATATGCCCGCAGCCTACTTCATAATATGCAATCTCAAGCCATGTCTATTAGGTATCTATGCACGAAGTTGCATCACAATAACTAAATGCACTCTGACCTTGACAGTTAACCCCAAACCATCTATGAAATGCAGAAAAATGCTATAAAATTCTCTATTGAAGTTATGAAAAAAAAACTTGAAACGTTTGGACGGATGCACACAGATGCATCTGTAAAAGATGTGCAAGGTCCTTAATATATATTTAAAAAATGAAACCATGAGTCAAATCACTGTTGGAAAGTTTTTGAAACAACAAATCCATTGTACATGTGCCCTCTTATGACTGTGGTTGACTTCCCTTATAGTACTTCTTTTCTGCAATCCACAAAGTGAGAAATGACTTACCTAAATACCTTAAAGGGACTTTAAACCACGAATAACGAAACAAGAAAAGTTCTAAAATACCGTATTTTTTGTACAATTATTAGTGTATATTGATTAAAATATCACGACTGGTATATTACATTACTTGAAAAAAGTTCACATTTTCAGTATATTCGGTAATAAAATTTCGCGATGTGAAATGGAAAGTACATCGCGAAAATTGGTGACATATCGATATACACACTATAAATAACGCAAGTAGATTGATCATTTTATATACAAAATTTATCACATGCCATACCCTGTTTCCCATGTAATACAACCATTACATATATTTTTATATTACACAAGTGTAATTTACTTTTTAAGCGTTTTCATTGGCTTAGTTTTCGTTTATTGACCAATCGCATTTTGTTATTTTGCTGAAATGACGTTGCAACGTCAAATGGCGTCACGAAATATAAACAACATTCGGGATTTATCATTATCTTTGCGTAAATATTTTCTTAATTTGCTCATTTAAAAGCATGTAATAAAAAAGATCTGACACTCGTTGTCATATCATACCATATTTTATTAAACTCGACCAGGAAATTCGTTAGTAAGCTCGCCAAAGGCTCGCTTACTAACAAAATTCCTGAACTCGTTTAATAAAATATGGTATGATATGACAACTCATGCCAGATCCTATATATATATATATACAATTTACTACGCATGCACAATTTGCATTCCTGGGTTTACCACGTGGCGATGAGGATCAATCTAGTGCGTTATTTATAGTTAACTGGTTGTTACCTGGTAGACATACCCAGTAAAATTTATTACCGAATATACTGAAAATATGAAAACTTAACAACTTTTTTCAAGTAATGTAATATACTGTCTCTTTAATGACAGTTTCAGGACTTGTGCATTTGTGCGATGGATCAAATAGCGCTTTTCACCCACATATCTGGGGAAAAATAATCGAAGTATTATAATAAATATTTCAAATTTAATAAACATTTAGGGATAACCATGACTCCACTTACCGGGTATGCTCGATTGGTCATTGTCGGCTCGTGTACTACTTAAAAGTACCCCGGGTACTCTTAAGTATACTAAAATGTGCCCCGGGTACGGAAAATATACTCAAACGTGCCCGTGCATACTAACACTTAATTGGTCGATGTCGGCTCATTTTTTCAAATTAACTATGTTCATATGTATCTCAATTCTCTGTAAAATTACCTCTATTATATCAAAAATCATACTAAAAAAAAAAACATGTAGAGCCAGGTTTTGTTCAAAGAGAATTTTGTTTCGGTATTTCGTAGCGCGTTTTACGTCATGGGATTCTGGGCGGGAATAAAACTCGGGTATGTACAGTCTAATATTTGCCGGGTACGTTTTAGTGTATTTTCTGTCCCCGGGGTACATTGTAGTATACATAAGATTACCCGGAGTACCCGAGCCGACAATGACCAATCGAGCCATACAGCTCCTCTTATTTCATTTTCATCAACATAACAAGGCAATTTACAATTTAATAAACAAGACGTTACAATGTTTTGATATTATTGCAAGCAAATAGGAGTCCCCTTTTTTCAATGAAAGGTTGAACACTAGTCTTCCCTATGTATTGCCCATAACCATTTCGAATTTATTCACAGCTACACACATTGGTAACATTTTGTAAAACTATAATTTTGTTTAGTCAATTAAAAAAAAGGTTTTATTAAAGATGCTCAGAAGGGTCAAAAAAGTCTCGTTACTTTTGGGCGATTGGGCTGAAGCCGATTCGACCCAGGTTTAATGTCGATGCCGAATGATCTTTGGGCTGAATTTCTTTGACCCGAATTGCCCGCTACCCAATCTCTTACATTACGGTTACATTACATTTATATGTATGTGAGAGCAAGGAACGACAACTCTGCGTGGAGATTGGCCCGCTACCGTTTCCTCTACGACCAATCGTGATATACCGACTAACTCCGGCATCCTCCGTACACTAATAAACCAGAATGCCTCTACCGCCCGGCTATATCCGTAACCGTCCGGTCGCCTCCGTTAACATTTAACTTCCATATATGGATATCGATCCTGCCTCTCGAAGCATCAGCAACTAGTTTGACCGTCGTGACATGTACGGTGTTGTTTTCTAAACTTCAAACACAGAATTAACAAAAGGTAAACAAAAGAAATACTAAAAACACGTTTATTGAGAAGTTATGATATTTGCAGATATAAAAAAGTGAGTACGTAATGAAACGCAGTTGAAGACTTAAAGGGGCCGTCCAACAGATTGGTAAATTGACAAAATTAAAAAAAGTTGCTTCATATTCGCAAATTTTCGCGTTTGTTATGATATTTTTGAGGAAATAGTAATACTGACCATTTACAATGCTCTTAAATATCCATTATATGCATCTTTTGACGATTTGAAAACCTCAAAATCATAAAGCGTCGTTCGACGCGAAACGATTGAATAATTTGGAAAGTTCTGTTATTGTCGCTATATTTTGTAAAACTACGAGGATTGCTTATATATGGTATAAAATACGGCTATCGTACATACTTGTCAGGATGGCCGAGCGGTCTAATTGGTTTTTACTCCAGGACCCCGATGGTCACTGGTTCGAGCCCTGATGAGGTTTACTTTTTTTTTCCCTTTTTAAATTGTATTCTTGTTTTTTAACTGCAGATTTTTAGGTCAAATGTTTGAATTTATCAATATAGAGCATTTAATGACATGCTTCAATACATGCCAAAATCTAGTGGACAGTCCCTTTAACTGTGTGTATTTTTTGGCAATACACATTCATTTAGAATTTTCCCTTTAAATAAAGAGTAATGGCTTTGGAGTATTTTCCGGACAGTTGTATTTTCCGGACATTTTACCATACATTGTGACGTAGATTCTATTGTGTTACCGATTTTCGAAGTGTGTTATCCTATCAAAAGATTCAGAACTTTTTGTTTTAAAACATTGTTTGTATGTTGATCTTAATAAGCATGACTGTCGTCTGAAAATAAAATGAACTGCTCATGTGTCATGGACGAACCATCTTTCGAACCTCTTATCATGGACCAACCATCTTTTGAACCCCTTAATTTTTTACACGTTATATTTAATGACGATTCATGTTGAAAATAGTGAAACATATTAATAAGGCCTAAAAAAATAACGTGTCTGTTTCCGGTTACGGACTAAAAAAAATGACGGTCGGTAGGTCGGGAAATATTTTTTATTTTTTTTATTTGGTTAAAAAATGTTCGGAATTATTTGATGTTCGTACTCATTTCGTACAAACATGTTTTAAATAATTTAAATGAAAGTAATGCACAAAACAATTCAAATATTACAGATAATGACCTTATTGAGATAATCAAGTACTGTTTCACACTTGAGGACAGTGAGGTTACGATTTCATTTCATAAAACAGAGAAACGTTAACATAAAAACGAACGCGAAGCTGTCAAAGTTCACTCAAACTTCGCATCGAGCGAACGATCGGTTTTTACAATTAAATTATAAAAAACTACCAAAAATTAAATAACAATTATTTGAAATAATGTTTAAAATGTATTTTAATTTTAAAATAAGTCAGGTTTTATTCGATATAAATATCACTTTGCCTCGTCATTGGATTTTTCCCGCTACGCTGAATACCAAAATGGCGGAAGAAAATGGCGGCTCAGCCATCGTGTCAAGCCACCACGCTCGAGCAGACGGCCATTTTCGATAAAAAAAAATGCAGTCGGGGGTAAACTGACCTGGTCGGTCGGGTTACCGGAAACAAACATGTTTTTTTTATTACGCCTAAGTACTGTATTTGATAAAAAAACTTGTTTCTACATGGCTGGCAACTTAAATTTCTATGTAAATCCTCTTTTGATAACAGATTTTTGCAAGTTTCCAGCATCACCATATCATTTAAAACTGTCAATGCTGCCCAAACAACAAGTACAGTCAAGTTACCATTACCGGATCATTACCCATAGCTGATCACTTTGATGTTCAAGAAGCGTATCGCGATAAATAGTTGACATCTTTAGATGATATTTTGCACACAGCATCTTCAAGGCCTGTTCTTCAGAATGCAATGATTGAGTCGTAATCGGAGCTACTCTTTGTATTTTTTTTTGGCATGTTTTGATTTATAACTGGCAATGTAACTTGGTCAATGTAAACAACACAGGTCATGTTTCGACAGTTCAAATAGCTTGCTAGATTGATCATTCCCTCCTGAGTGGTTTCGATCACGTGATCCGTTATGGCTACAACTGATCCGTTAATGCATGAATTCTGAGGCGAAAAAAAGGTACCACAAATACATTTTGCCTGCGTTTAAAAAAAAGACTATGCGCTAAAACAGTAAGCAAAGGTAATATTTTATCAAACTTGCATAAAAGAATGCTCTACTTTTTGTCAAATATAACATAGTTTCAACATATTTATGGTTATAGATCATATAAATTGTTAATTGCAAGAAAGGGCTACACACATGTGCAAGCTGCTCTTGATTAACACTGTCTTAATCTGTAATATTTGTCCTAGCATGCATGGAGTTATAATTGTAGTATGATTAACTCTCAAACTTTCGACTTAAATATATAAAAGTAAAGTCTCTGGGTTAAATCAAACAATTTAAAAGTACTTTACTGAACACTTGTTATAAAATGCAATCATTTTTTTTTTATATCTGGAAAGTTAGCATTGTTTCATTCATATTAATTACGATAAAGAGAAAATTCCCCTAACGTGTATTGCCCCATTTGGTCTCACTGTGTCAATGTTGTAAGATGTTTTTTATAAGTGAGTTTGATTAATATACATATGTAATAATGTACATGCAGCACTGGCTTAGCCCTGTCCCCACCTTATGGAATAGGCTGCAGATGACTTCAAACCCACTCGAACAGAATAATAATAAATGTATGAAAAGCAGCTCTGTCATAAAATAGAAGTTGTTTTTGCAGACTATATTTATTTTCTGTAAAAATTTAATATTCCATTCAAAATTTGGATTAAAATATGCAGCCGGTGTTCCAATATCCGAATATGCAAAATTCAAATACATTTATTTGTTCCCATCCCTAGTATAACTCTTTCAGTGCTGGAACCGAATTTTGAAGGCCTTTGCAAACAGTTTGGATCCAGATGAGACACCACAGAAGTTGGAGTCTCATATGGATCCAAACTATTTCCTATTCTGACACATTGTAACTATCTCACATGATATAAAGAAAACTTTTGTTTGGGACGATACTGCAAAATATAACATTAAACATGAAACTATCAACATGCATCATAAAAAGTAGTGTGGCCTCACTAAATCAAATAAATGATGAAGACATGTTTTATACCCCCATGGAGTGGGAGTTATTAATAATTGCACTTTTCTATGAGTTTGAATATAATACTGCACATCCTGATGTACATCCCAAAGTTGTGGATGCAATTCCTCTGAAACTGCTGGGTTGATTTTGCCCGAACGTTCACAGCTGATTTATCTTTATGTACAGACACTTGTAAAGGAAGTAATTTTGGCTGCTACCATTTTGTTAAAAGTTAGCGGCATTAATACCCTTTTCAGTTTAACAGCATAAAATATATGGTCTTGTGGTGTACTCAATTTCACGTAAACTTCCATCAAACTTACAAAGCTGAGTGAACTTAATATGTTATGATTGCAAAGGAAGGATTTTGGTTGTGACCAATTAAAAAATATATGGCCCTATGTCTGTTTTTTATACTACTGCATATTCCTCACATTTGTGAGCGTTATGCTCCTTGCTTAGTTACTATTACGCAATAAATTATAAGTTTTCCATGAGACTTTAAATGAGCCATTTTCTGGGAAAATGGGGTTAAATAAATGTGCGTCTGTGTGTGGTCCAAGATAAGCATGTGCTAATATGGGACGGCACAAGCCGAGTTTTTCCAGAACAAAGCTCAAATGATATTAAACATTTTCTTCTAGCATGAACAGACATTAAATGTCTTTATTATGATTTACCATTGGAAGAACATGGAGTTAATTGCAAGGGTTGCAACGGAACTGTTGTGATTACTTAACATTTGTATATCAGATACAATAATTACAACTAGTACACATGCTTCATTATTATTCTTTGAGTTGACACTTGAATGTGATGGACATTTATTGATGAACACTGCATTTCAATGTTTTATTTTTTTCCACCTAAATTCCCTTCCCTTTATTATAATTCACAAATGTTCATTTTGAGTCAAAAGCGTAAATCAATACACAGCTGTATATTTTTCTCCTTTTTAGCTCTCCTGAGCACAACTTGCTCATGGTGAGCTATTGTGATCGCCATTTGTCCATCATGCGTCATCCGTCGTCAACATTTACCTTGTTAACACTCTAGAGGCCACATTTATTGTCCAATCTTCATAAAACTTGGTCAGAATGACTCGCATGAGAAATGAATCCGATGTCTATCCTAGCTGAAGTTTATCAGAACTGTCGTATTATGACAACACAGTCCTCTTTTATATGAAACCGTTTCCTTGTGTTGTTTCTCTACACACATTCACTGTTGGTCAATTTCATTATCAATAATATCCTTAATTTATTCTTATTATAATATGACACAAAATAGTCTGCATTCTGTTTGAAGTCAGAAGTTATATAAATACAATCAACAACAGTTACTATTATGTGTGAAAATATTAGTGTCTCGGTGGTGCCAACAGTTTAATAAAACTTATATGTATAATATATATACATTGTAATACTTTGTTATGAAATTGGTCAATTTCGTGATCAAAGCTTCTGGGTTGAATTAATTATTTAAATATACACTTTATCAATAGATTTAATTATCCAAGTCGATACACAAACAAACGTGACTTCGATGACTTTGCTACATTTTTGTTATAGTATATACCCGTTACTTTGTAACTTTGCGAAACTTTGTTAAAGCTCGATTGGCCGATCTTCATGAAACGTGGTTAGAATATTAGTCCAAATGAATTCTCAGCTGAGATTGAAACATGGTCATGTGAGCTAAAATATGTCACTAGGTTAAATTTAAAAAAAGTATGTAAACACTCTGGAAGTCACTTGTTTTGTCCAATAGTAATAACATATGAACTTCTTCATGGTGACGGTTTTCTACAAAAGAAAAACACCCTCATTATATTATATTATAGCCTTGTTATATATACTATATAGGTATCACAATCAAGGTTATTGAACAAATATTCATACACCTACAGCATATATAACCTTCCCGTCTTGAGAATATATTACAAAGGACAGTTTCGCTTCTTTATTGTATATAAAAGTACAAAAAGAAGAGAAAAATAAATAAAATAGTTATTTTGACAATCTGTCCTTCGTTAGCATCTTATACAGCATTTCTGCCATCATCGGCATTAATTAAAATACATATCTGCCTACTAAGGCATCATTTTTTTTTCGACGGGGTCAGTTTGGATGCTGTGACATGTTCATGAAACAACTCAAGGAGCGGATATTTGGCTTACGTATCCCCAAGGGATAAATGCGTAAATATATAGCACGAAATGCAGTCATTTATGTCAAACTTGAGATATTTTGAACAAAAAACAGTCGTTTTCGATGATGTTTCGGAAACTGTCACTTTTAACTCGTTCACATTTCTTTAAAAACTTAAACAACGAGTCCAAAATTACCTGGTGGCGTCCTCAGTCAATGGACAATATGTTCGTAGCAATGATTTTGGCCTTACTTGCGTAATTAAAATATACCGACCGAATATATAACCTACCTGTTGTTCGCGGTTGAGTCCAACTGGCTGTCATCGACAGAACAATCTGCCATCGACGTGACGCGTAATACGGTGTGCATATTAGTGTGAATCCAATAGAAAGCAGTACAGAAATGGTCCAACCAGAAAAATACATCCAGTCTTTTTTGGTCGAGCGCCCCCAACCGCCGGACCCAGTATAACAAAAGTGAAACAAAGCAGTAGAAAGATGACAATAATTTCATACAATTGCAAAAATATAGTTACAAGTGGACACTTAATAAATGATCTAATGAAAAATGCAGAATTTTTAGTCTTACAGGAAACTTGGTTATTTCAGTGTAGATTGTCTTTACTAGGAGATATTGACAAAGGGAAATGCTATGCTGGTAAAGCTACTGACCAGGACAACCCACTGCTTCCCATTCAACTCCCAAGAGGGCATGGAGGTGTAGCGGTGTTATGGAAGAAAAGCATAGACCACCTGGTTACTCAAGTTAGCGATGGAAATGAGAGGAAACAGTATGTGAAGGTCAATAGTGAACCAAAAGTCTTTATCATCTCTACATACATGCCCTTCAGGGACCTAAGAAATAAAAAGAAAGCGAATAATGCTGAATTAGAAATCCAAGAGTGTACCGATCGACATGAATACAGATCTTTCTGTTCAAAGACCTATTCTGCCTAGAACTGAATATCTTCTAGAATTAATAACAGACTTAAATTTGAAGTTTAACGTTTCTGTGAAAACCTATGTAGACCCTAAACGCCGGGAATGCTCAGAAAATGACTATTTCCTTGTTAAGCATATAAGTCATCAAGATCAGACAGTACCTCTGAAGAAAGAGATCCTCAAAAATTTGGAGTCAAATACGTCAGACCATTATCCAATCATACCGAACATTCCTGTGAACTTTAGCAGTAAAAATCAGAATGAAAAAGCTCCACTAAAAATTAAAAAGTTTAAATGGGACAAAATGGATAGTGCTTTATACAAAAAATGAAATAGATAAAAGACTGTCTGAATTGAATCCTTGTGAACTAACACACACTGAAGACATTGAAGCATATTCCTTAAAAGTTATGAAAATTGTCAAACACTGTTAAATCCTTCTCCAGTAAGGTAAAAGAGCAAAAATCAAACCCTAAATTGAAAGTATGGACTTGTGAAATAGGTTGTGCCTTAAAAGAACTACGTTCTGCATTCAAGTTATGGGCAGAAGCAGGAAAACCAAGGGACCTTGAAAATAATCTATTTGAAGAAATGAAGAAACTTAAAAGACAATTTCGCAGTTCAATCAGGCGTGAACATGCGCGAAGAATCACACAAGACCGAGAGAATATTATGAATGCACATAGTGACGACAAAAAACTCTTCTACATGCTAATTAATAGGCAACGCAAAACAAAATCATGCCATATAGATGATCTTAATGTCAATGGGGTGCAGCATACTGGTATAAATGAAATTCTGCACGGTTTTCAGACGCATTTTTCCTCTCTTGCAACAAAAACGGAGAATACACAGTTCGACAGCATATATCATGAAATTGTTCATAATAAACTACTACATATCAAGGACTTAGTGAAGGATCGAGATGTTAGTATAATAACTGAAGAAGAACTTAAAAAAGCCATGAAAAACATAAATAAGGGTAAATCTGCCGACTTCTATGGGCTGACAATCGAAAGTATCCTAAAAGGGGGGGGGGAATTTACACAATGTACTGTTACACTACACAACTCTATTCTGAAACTAGGGGCAATCCCAACGTGCCTAAAAATTGGATTATTAATACCTGTTTTCAAAAACAAGGGAGATCGCTCTGATGTGTGTAATTTCCGGGGAATCACAGTTCTATCAGTCATAGAGAAGATACTATAACTGGTGATCAGAAACCGAATCTCGCCTACCCTCAGCGAAAAACAGAGCCCATACCAGCGAGGCTTCACACCGAACACCTCACCGCTGCACGCTGCTCTGATTGTGGAGGAAGTAACACGAGAATGCAAGGATAGTGGTGAGCCTCTGAATCTGATCTTCCTTGATGCAAAAGCGGCCTTCGATGTCGTTGATCATAGTCACCTACTTCGAAGGGTATATCATGCTGGAATAACTGATAGGCACTGGTCAATCATAAATCAAGGAGTGCTTCAGGGAGGGATGCTCAGTACAGAACTATATAAAGTCTACATAGACCCACTTTTGCACCGTCTGGAATCCGCAGATCTTGGGTGCTCGATAGGAACTATTAAGTGCAATGCAAGTGCTTATGCAGATGATATCACAATTCATGCCAAATCCCCAGCAGACGCCGAAATTCGTATAAGTATGGCTGAGGACTTTTCAAAATGCGAAAGATATATACTACAGCCAAAGAAAACTGAAGCTCTCTTAGTACTCCCATCTGGAAAAACAAAACATGAAGATAATGAGTTCTCAATATATGACAATATAATCACAAAGTCTTACTGTAGTACACATCTTGGACTCTTGCGAGCAACAACACTGAAAGAAACCGCCGAACATAATGTCAATAATACCATTCAAAAGGCAAGAAGGGCTGTTTATAGCTTCATGTCAAGTGGAATCCATGGTGTAGGGGGACTAGATGCACGATCAGCAATACATGCTATCAAAATGTTTGTTTGTCAGTCCCATCTTGATGTACGGTTTGGAAATTGTGCTGCCAAGTCATTGCCTCCTATACAAGTAAGAGCTGGCGCAAAAACGGTTAATTAAACAATTGTTTATGCTTCACATAAATACCCCTGATGTAGCCATCTACTTGTTGAGTGGACTTCTTCCAATTGAAGCTATGATCCATAAAAGTGCCATTGTTACTTTCAACTCAGTGTGTCTACAGAAAGATGATGCGGTTGAAAGGCGTCTAGCCCTACGCCAAAAAGTTCGTGTAAAGACTGCAAATAGTGCAAGTTGGTTTATAGAAGTACAAAAACTGTTTGGAAAATATGATCTGGGGAATCCAGAAGAAAAATTAGAAACCCCGGTGGACAAACCAATCTGGAAAAAGAGAGTTAAAACTGTCATCTATAGTCACTGGCAAGACCTGATATTAACAAAAGCATTGAACACGAGTAAACTGCGACATCTAAATCTTCAACACATAGCCATAGGAAGACCCCACCCTTTACTACAACTATCTGCAAGATCATCTTGGGACGCCAATAGAGCCCTAGTTAAGCTAAAATTGATGACAGGAACATACATTCTTCAGAGCACCAGAGCGCGTTTCAACAAAAGTGAGGTTGACCCAACTTGTCGTATATGCAATTGTGCAGAGGAGACGATGTTACACTTCCTGCTCGAGTGCGCTGTCCTAGATATTGTGCGAAAACCAATCCTTAGTGATATTAAATATGAAGTTAACCTCTTATCACGTAATGCTACAAAGCTATGGGATGAACACTCTTTAAAAGAACAGGTTAACATAATCATCGATTGTACTTCACTTTACATATGTGATCGAATGCAGGCAGAGAGGCTAGAAGGTGTTGAGTTTCAATGTAAAAGACTCATATTTTCCCTTCATAACGAACGTTATAAACATTTAAAGCTGTCTGATAAAACCCCTAAAACTATCTCCCATGAAAACAAAACTGCAACCAAGACCCTCCCTAACATAATAAACGTGTGAAGAAAAGTGTAATGAACATATGTGTTAATTGGTGCTTATTAACATTTGGTGTTGGAAAAGATACATTTGACGTTACGAGCTATCGTAACGGGTCACCTATACTGGTGGAGAAGACAAAGAGATAACATATAACAGAACATGTAGTTAAACCTTGTAAACACTGTAGTAGTCCCATTTATAGTCCAATCTTCATGAATCTTTATCTAAAACAAAATATGACTTCTAGATTGTTAAAAGCTTTTACTATAGCCATATAAGGAAAACCGCCCGCACACGTATTTTAACAGACCGCAACCATTTTCAGACTCAGCCGAGATACCATTAAAACAAACCTTCTGGTCAAGATTAAGCGATCTTGAACAAGGCTACTTTTCTCGTAATACTGGGGCACTCTGCTGCCTCTGACACCATCGATCACTCTGCTCTATCGTTTTGAACATGACTTTTTAATAGCCGGTGGGCCTTTTGCTTCATGATGTCCTATCTTTGTGATCGTTATCAAGCTATGTGCATTTATAGCGAACGTTCAAATCCAGTTATCATGGAACACAGTTTGCCACTAGGATCGGTGTAATGGCCGAAATACCACATCATGAACACCAACACAATAGGTGCATACTGTAGAAAAAATGATTATAAGATTATTTCTATGCTGATGACAGCCACTTTAACCTGTTATTCGAACCTGTTGATAAAACTTTACCTGCTGACGCTATACGGCACGTTGAAACCTGCCGCAATTATATTATTGTTTGGATTCAAAACAATATACTGAAACTAACTAAATGCAGACAAAACCGACTTAAAACTGTTCAAATCAAAGCACAAAGCAGTTTGTTTATCAGATGTGACAATTACAGTGGGATATACCAACATACAACCATCATACTGTGTTAGAAAGCTAAGGGGGATTTCTGGATTACAAAATGGACATTGAAGAACACGTGAATATTTTGTGTAGGTCTTGTTTCGCCCAGTTACGAAAAGTAGATCATATAAGACAAAATGTTTACATAGATGCAACCAAAAACTTGTCAATTCCCTTATTACGTCCAGATTGCATACATTAACTTCGTGCTAAGTGGTTTACTTAAGACAACTCTGAACAAACCACAAATGGTCCAAAATACAGCAGCACGTATCATTACCAGGACATATCGCTTCAATACCATCACACCCGTGTTAAAAGAGCTTCACTCGCTCCGGTTGTAATACCGGAATGACCATTTAATATTAACAAACACCTATAAAGCATTGAACGACCAATCTCCATGCTACGGTTAAATCATGATAAACGTGTTTAAATCATAACGTGATTTAAGATCCAAACGAGACCATCGCGGTACCAAGTTCCCGAATCGTAACCATGCAACTGTGGCGCCAAAGCTTTGCAATACGCTCCCATTGGGAGTCAGGAATTATAGCACACATGATTCTTTTAAACCATCTATGAAAATACTTTTGTTGTTAAAGATATATGGTTGCTAATGTGAATGTTAAGCTTGAATATAAACTACAACTGTATTATGCATGATGAATGATGGAGTTACAGTCCGGACTAGTAGTTTTGTGGTAAAATTTAACCGTTCAATGTTTAAGTTAGACTATGACCGTTGAGGTAGCGAGACGATTGTTATACGCAACACTTCGTCTAATGATATATTGCATTCATGCAATTTTTTTTTTAAATACATCATCCAGAGGACATCAAAAAAGTGGAAAATATTAACAAATTTAAAAGAATGGTTAAAAAACATCTACAAGACAAACACACTGAGAGAAGTGAGGACATATATTTGTATTATTGATATAAGCATATGACTGTGATATAGAAACAATTTGAATCTGTGATATATACTATTTGAATTGAAATGTTTCCATATTTGCAAAAAAAATTAATTTAGTTAAGCCTCATGTTTGGTAATGTTATACATTTTTTGTTAATATTATTTTAGTTGTCGGATTGAGACGAAACTCTGGGTAATTCACATGTTTTCTCTCAATCAAACACCAAAGTATATGTATGTAAGTTAGATTATATAACAAATTGGTAATTTTTTGTGTACTTTTAATGGACCCCATTGGAAATAAGCTTTTAGCTTAATGGGTTATCCATAGGTCAAATATTGCATTTCAATTGATAACTAATTTTTATAACTGTTATAATAAATAGATTTAATTTATTTAATTATTTATATATTATTTGATAATTACAGCTTTCAGAATGACATTGGTGTACTATGTTTCTATGTTTTATGTATTGTGATATTGTGATATGCGTTTGACCTAGAATGTTAATAAATATAAATATAAATGTGGCAATAATGAACTAAAGCAATAATCAACAAAAGAACCGATAATCTATAAAAGCATTAATTATACGCCTGCACAGTTACACAAATTAAAGTTTGTAAAACGATAATGGTGTTTAATCAAGTTAAAAGAATATGTCTAATAGAGATAATCAGTACGGCCGAATAATTGCTTTGGGGCCAATAACGCCTTGAGCCGAATTCAAGGTGATGATAAAGACCGAATCTGCCTGTGGCCGAATTAACCTGGGCTGATATTTCCGCTACCGTTTCCTCTGCAACCATTCGTGAAACACCGACTTACTCCGGAATGGGGGATTCAGATTGATTAATTTATGCAATAAATAGTCCGCTGATCCAGAGTGCGGAGCCTTCCGGAGCTGGTCGATTTATCGCGATTGAGAGTGTCTCTACTCAGATACTGCCCGGCCAACTCCGTAACCGCCCGGTCGCCTCCGTTACTTCCATATAAGGATATAGACCAATGTGGAAAATCCTGCCTCTCAGCATCCGCAACTTATGTGACCGTTGTGACTTGAACGGAACGGCGTTGTTTTCCAAACGTCAAAAACACAAATAGCCTAACAGAAGAAAAGGAAATACTAAACACACGTTTATTTAAAAGTTATGATATATGGAGATACTAGGTGAGTAGGCAATGAAAGGCAGCTTGAGTCTAAACTGTGAGTAAATTTCTTGGCAATTAACGTTAGGCATTTTTCGTTTAAATATAGATTATTTTCCGGACATAAGTATTTTCCGGACATAAAAAATATTGTGTTAGCGATTTTCGAATTTTGTTATTCTATCAAATAAATGCTTGCATTATTAAGGTGGTAAATTGGTATATGGTAGTGATGGGGACTAATCTGGAAATCATATTAGAAGATTTGTTTTTCCTATTTTAATATCATTCAGTCGATTGGTGTATAACGGATAGCTAAGGACTTCGAGTCTCAAATCAACGCATATACATTACACACAACATTACACATTACACATAACATTAAGTTATTAAACCATTAAATCTCGAAAGACAAATGTCTTTTCTATGGAAACATGACAGCGGTTTTAAATTTCCAACAAATATTATTTGTTTACAGCGCGAATTTCATGGTACACTGATTCAGCCATTACCGGATCGCTTAGGTCTTTATCGGATAACATGAGTATCGTGTTATTTCTTGAAATTTGAATCAGCATTTGTACAAAATATTGCAAGATATGTGCATTTCCAGAAAGGAAATTCATTTCTGCGTTTAATAAGACCGAGTTCATGGAAATCGCTGCACAATTGATGAAGTAATGGCTGTTCAAAGTGATACACCCTATATTCCGGTCATTTTGAGTTGAATACCTTGTTATATATATATAGATTTGAGAGTGAAAAAATATGTTTTCAGAGAAATCGATTTTTCCTTATAATTTGATAATTTTTCATCAAAAATGATGTTTTTACTAATTAATATCATAGCCACACGCTAACCACATGTGTATTGTTCAACTTCAATTGAGTTTATATTTAGTTTTAAATAGACAATCCCGACATTCCTGAATAATGGTCACCACATGTCTGTTATTCACTAAATCACAAGTTGCAGCTTTCATGCTTATTTTATATGACCGCAGGTACACATCAATTGGGTTTCTGAGCATTCTTACTTTTGTAAAGGACACAGTATACTAAAATATTACATCAATGAACATTATGTTTACCAAACAATATCTGCAAAATTCAAGAAACCATACGTCTTCACTTTTCCTTTCTTCACAAAAACGGTGCGTATATAACGGGACCTTCTTTTGATTTAGAAAAAAGAAACATTTGTAAACATTGAGTCAATCGATAGATCAAAAAGATATGGGCATCTTATAAACCATGTAAATTGTTTGAATCATATCTAATCATCGATATTGAACATGGAACATAAATAAAACATTAAGATTGAGATCATTTATTGTAAGAATCAACAAGATTTGCATATATTTTAATATAATATATTATCAATACGCATATTATCACGCTTGATCCGTTATTGCCCTAATTCTTCATTTCATGTAAGGTGTTGATAAATCTTAAACACGAATCAAAACTGAAATGGACTTTTGCAGACAGAAATACTACTAAATGGCCTTTAAATTAATGCGTTAACTTCTAACTTTCCAACATAGTTATAGCATGTGGCCGCGAAAAATGTTCAACCTGGTTTTGGAAACGAGACGGAAGTCAACAAAGTTGTATATACATGTCAGCAAAACCGAAATGTTTGACAAAGAGTAGTCTGATTATGACTAAATCAATGCGTGTAAAGAACAGGCCTTGAAGATGCTGTGTGCAAAATATCATCTAAAAATGTCAACTATTTATCGCGATACGCATTCTTGAACATCAAAGTGATCCGCTATGGGTAATGATCCGGTAATGGTAACTTGACTGTATTTGAATATTTGATTTTAAAAATACATCGATTCAACTTGCATTTTAACTTAACGTATTATGAAATACCTTTGAAATGATTGCTAAGATCAATGAAATTACCTTTAAACTACATTTAACCTTTGCATGTATTATAGTAAAATCCAGAATTCCGATGAATGTTCACATGAAGATAGCTCAAGGGCTTATATAGGGGGCCGTCCATAAAGTATGTCACGCTATTTTTGACCATTTTTAACCCCCTCCCTCCCCCTGTCACAAACATTCACACATCTCGGAACCCCCACTCCCTAAAGTATGTCATACTTTCGAACCATTTTTTTTTAATTAACACCTAATAAAAATTTAAGCTAAAACACACTTCACTATTAAACTGTATTGATATAGAACTTAAAAGAACTTAAAATCACAATATTAAAATGACTTTAATATTAGAATAGTAAATTTTCAGTAAACAGTTGTCACATTTATTCATTGTTGCAGTAACTCAATCTACATTGTAGATTGAATTTGAAAACAAAAATTCCAAAAATTCGACTCGACAATTATGTAATACACATCATTTATCTGCTGCTTTTTTTATTTACAATAAGTGAGGTCAAGTTTGAGATAATCTTCCAATTATGCAATATTTTTACACAGGATACATATTATATTTATGCAGCGGACAACATAGAAATAATAATACTTGCGGCATGACGAAAGCAAGGCTTTACATAAAACAAGGCTTAGCAACAGCATACTAGCGCTCCTAGCGAGAGGAATCGTAAACAATACATTCAGACGATACTTATTTCATGCAAATGTCAAATGTTTCACAGAATCATTGAACATTATTTTTGAAGCACATGGCCTTACCACCCCCATCCCCCATGTCACAAACTGTCACACTTTCTTATACACCCTCCCCCTACTGGAGCATGACGTACTTTATGAACGGCCCCTAGGATTGAACTGCACATGTACTTCGGGTATTAACTTAATTGTTAGGTCTGCAAGAAAAGAGCGGGAACTATATGTGGTCATGTAAAACGTCTCGTCATTCAGGTGGATAGCATGGAATGTGTTTCGAATAAAAACTGTGAACCTCTAAGAACTATGATACCTTTACGTTTGTAATGCTTAACAACAAAATTGCGTATCTATAGCTACTATTTTCTCTTCAACAAATGAACCTTTACCCAGAAACGTTGAACGTCATCATTCATATGTTAAACTTAAGCATACATTAACTGTATGTATCCCTCTTTGGACGACATGTTATTCTCCAATGAGGAGAAGTTCCATGCACAAGAACCATAACACTTCACTTTCTTAAATAAGAGTTATTGCACTTTGTTATGATTCTACCATACATTAAGGGGTTTGCACCCATCCATAAACAAAATTTATTTGGCGGCGGATATCAATATCATGAATTTGCTTGTTTTTTTTTTTATGCGTGAAGTTACAATGTAACAAAATATTAAAAACAATATGTATAGGAAGTACCATTTGCGGAGTGAGCATGTCAAATGGTGATTAATTAAACTTTTTAAATGTTGCTTATGTCATTTCGCGACAACAAAAGTTTTGCTAATGTCACTTTTTGACGGATGAATTTGTTGCTTATGTTATAATTTGATGGAAAAAGATTTTGCTAACATCATATTTTACGGACAATTCTTTTCGTACATTAAAATTTTGACAGAATTTTTTGTCGCTTTCATCATTTATGATTCAACAAGTTTTTGCCATCATCATATTTGACTGAAGAAGTTTTTCATAACAATATTCTTTGACAGAAATGTACCATAACTTGTAATACTACTACATAGTTTCCTCTATACACCTGTATATTTCTCTAATTACACTTATTTGTCTATCCTTTTACTACAAATTATATGAATATAATTAAGTAATTAATATAATAAAGTTATTGTTGAAATGATGATCAAATTGTATTGATCCTCCTATTTCGGTATTTATGATCGTTGCAGCCACGTGGTTGTGGACGGAAAATATGTGATGTAATGTTATTTTAGACAGAAATATGTGTAGGACATTTTTTTAACAGAAATTATAATTAACGATTTAAATGGTCCATTCCTTGTACAGTACACATGTGAATATAACTGTTTGCTTTTCTAATGAGTGTGAATTTTAACCCTTGTAACACCGCACTCCTAAATGTATATATATATATGTACCCTTTGGTTTTTAATCACCCTCTGCTTAGTGCTAGTTGGCTTTGTAACACATAAGCATGGTGAATGGTCACATGCAATTGTCCATATAAACCATTAACCAGGTCCTGCAAGAATGGTGCAACATGGGGGTTCCAGCTAGTGTAGAGAGATTAACTCTTTTCGTGCTAAGTATATATATAACATATATATTTGAAGATTTTTTTTTTTTTAAATATGGCATTTTTTTAACATATTTATTGTTAATACATGTAGATCTTA
Organism: Dreissena rostriformis; assembly: GCA_007657795.1. NCBI lineage: Eukaryota > Metazoa > Mollusca > Bivalvia > Myida > Dreissenidae > Dreissena > Dreissena rostriformis. The sequence continues at coordinate 172,984 of VMBQ01001576.1, forward strand.
TGAACTGTTTATAGCAAGAACAGGCTACACAAATGTGCAAGATGGCCTTGATCACAATGTTACACTGTCTTAATCTGTCATATTTGTCCTTAGCATGCATGGAGTTATAATTGTAGTATGCCCAACTATTAAGCTTAAACTTAAATATACAAAAGTAAAGTCTTTGGATTATATCAAACAATTTCAAAATACCTTAATAAACATTTGTTATAAAGTTTGCAACAACAAAATAAATAAACAGTTAAAATGCAAACATGTTTTCATTTCTGGAATGTTTTACCAAAATAACATTGTTTCATTCATATTTATTACGACCAAGAGAGAAATTCCCCCTAGCGTGTATCGCTCCTTTTGGTCTCATTGTTTCAATGTTTTAAGACGTTTGCTTTAAGTCTGTTTGATAAATATACATGCAGCACTGGGTTAGCCCTACCCATGCCTTATGGAAAATGCAACAGATGACTTTTCACATTGCTTCAACAAAAGAAGAAGAAGAAATGTATGAAAAGCAGTTCTGTTATAAAATGGTAGTTGTTTTGCAAATTGCAGGCTTTAATTATTTTCTTTAAAAATGATATATTCGAATTCAGCCGGTTTTCAAATATCCGAATATGCGAATATTCAAATACATGTATTCGTTCCCATCCCTTGAATAATGTGACTCTGACAGTATTCAGGTCAACATTCTGGTCCTTCGAGACCTCTTTGTTTCTTTGATTGCTTTGTTATCCCCACGCTTTTTGAAGCGTAGGGATATTGTGGTTATCTCCGCCGTCTGTCCGTCCGTCCTGGCCACTATCTTCTCCAACACTATTAGCGATAGAACCTTGAAACTTACACACATATGAGCATATGTGCGACAGTGCACTATTTGGAATTTTGATTTGACCCCTGGGTCAAAAGTTATGGGGGGTGGGGCAGTTTTCCTTATATGGCTATAATAAAACCTTGTTAACACTCTAGTTTAAGTCATTTAATATTACTTGAAACTTTTTCATTTCTACACCTATTTACTTTAAATTGATACTGAACATCTCTTATGACAATACGGTCAATCTCAATTATGCATGGCCCCATTGCCAACCCTGGGGCGCCCCGCCCACATAGACCACGCCCACCCAAAATTTTGTTTTACCATAACTTCTTCATTTATTCGCCAATTGACTTGACATTAATACTGAACATCTCTTATGACAACACAGTCTATCTCGACCATCCATGTCCACATTACCCACCCCAGGGCCCCACCCACATAGGCCACACCCACCCAAAATTGCCTTTTCGTCCCTCCGTCCTGGCCACTATCTCCTCCTACACTATTAGCACTAGTTATTTTTAGATTTGATCGAGAATGTAATCCGCCTCCCAGTTTTGCTAAATGGGTCAAGTTCCGGGTACTACTTCCCCGTTCCCCCCCAAAAAAATGCATACCCAAAAGTTTTCGTACCAATTTTTTTTCGTTCCCATTTTTGTTTCCTATCCATTTTTTTTTCAAAGTGTTTTCGTACCCAAAATTTTTGCACCCAAATTGCTTTTCGTACCCAAAATTTTCGTACCCACATACACAATTGTGGTGATGTAGATAAACTTAAATTGATGCTTTTATATCCATCCTCTTCAAAAGCATCGTCACACCAGTTCTGTCAGTACTTTGATTATTTAATGTCATTTATTCATGGCCCCATTACCAACCCTAGGGCGCACCGCCCACATAGACCATGCCCACCCAAAAGTTTGTTTTAACATAACTTCTTCATTTATTCACCAATTTATGCGGCGTGGGTATACGTGTCGGCCGCTGCCGCGCCAGTTCTATTTTTATTTGTCAGTACACTTTTGACCCAAATTTTCCCCTATAATTGGATCACATTATGCTACTTCGCGTAATATAAAGAACACATTTGTTGTGGACAATACTGCACACTATTAAATCAAACATTAAATTATAAACATGCATCAGAAAAAAATAGTGTGGCCTCACTAAATGATGAAGAGCCCCCATGGAGTGGGAGTTATTTAGCAATGCACTTTCCTGTCAGTATAAATATAAGACACAACTTCAGGATGTACATCCTTATGTACATCCTGAAGTTGTGGATGCTATTGCTCTGAAACTGCTGGGTTGATTTTGCCCGAAAGTTCACAGCTGATTTATTTTTATGTACAGACACTTGTAAAGGAAGTAATTTTGGATGCTACCATTTTGTTAGCGGCATGAATACCCTTTTTCAGTTTAACAGCATAAAATATATGGTTGCACAAGTCTCAATTTCAGTCTCAATTTCACGTAAACTTCCATCAAACTTACAAAGCTGAGTGAACTTAATTTGTTATGATTGCAAAGGAAGGATTTTGGTTGTGACCAATTAAAAAAAAATATGGCCCTATGTCTGTTTTTCATACTACTGCATATTCCTCACATTTATGAGCGTTATGCTCCTTGCTTAGTTGAATGACCTTAATTGATAGATAATTGTTATATAAGGAATGTTGGCTTTGGCAAGTTTTGGCAGAGTTATGGTCCATTGTCTTGTTACCACTATAATATCTATAGTCACCAACTCCTCTTTTACTGCTTGGTGCACTTGGCTACAACAATCTTAGCTAAATGGCCTTGATTGTGAAACATAAACTCTTGTGTAAGCTACTATGTACTATTTTTTCTGTGTCCAAATATGTGTCATTGGGGCATTAGTTTCTGTGACATATCTTGTTAATCATGCAATCTTTTGTGAACACTGTAACATTCCTAGAACAAATTGTATTTCCAATTATTGGTCAATAATAAATGTAACACTTTATTTGACTTTATTGTACGGGTTGGCCTGGGTATGAAAGAGGGCATGGAATCCAATGCAAACAATACACCATACTGAGATTTTGTTGATCGAGAGATGTTGACAAATGCAAACCTTTGTGGCAATCCAGAGATATGAGCATCACATGACAGCTACTATGGAGTTCCAGACATGTTGACCTCACACAACAGCTTCTATAGCAAGGATAAGGGACAGTTATGGTGTGACACCTGCGGACGTGGACTGCAGGACCTGGTTAGCTTGAGACAGCACGTTGCAGAGAACATTGTTGATTCCATGGCAGACAAACATGACAGCTATGCCAGCCACACTTTACATGCAGGCCTTTTGAATAACCAGGAACCTGTAACTGTTGGAGATATGACAAAATAATTAAAAGATACTACACTAGGTATGCTCAGTCTCTTTCCTAACATTGTTTGCACAAACAAACACTGCAGGCTGTCAAGCAGTTACTATATTCCCATATTTTCCTGAATTTTGGACAGATATCCTGTACATGTATTTCATAAACCTATATTTCCTATATTTTCCTGCTTAGTTTTGCCAAAATTTGGCATTATTGAAATAGATATTTGTCTGTTTTACTCTATATCATCTTTAACTTCAGTATTATAATTGTTTTCTTGGTCCCTACGCTCACATTGTTTTTTTTTTTGCTCCCTACGTTTGCATCAAATTCATATTATTATTTTTGAATTTGTCATAGTGTTAGTAGGCAAGTTGTCGGTTAAAAAGCATACATATCTTAAAAAAAAAATGATTTGTGTGTATTAAAACACAAAGATAACCAGTTACCTGAATATTTAATGCTACAATATCATCTTCATTAACTCTTCACACTGTTTCTCTATTAATAAGACAATTTAAAATTTACTTTCCTTTAATGATTACTATTTTTTTAATTTTATAATTATTCTTCACCGATCTGATGGTTGTGAATATTTAAGCTTCTAATGCAATAAGTTAGGGATTACCTTATGTATTCATACGGCATTTATTTGGTCATTATAATGTTCTGTTATTAAATTGATTGTCTATTTGATTGCTGTTTCACAGGGGCTCGTGACTGTCAAGAGACTGCTGGGGCTCGGTACACATGCTCAATATGCAGGGCAGAGTTCTCAGAGTTGCCGGAGTTCAGAAGACACCAACATGTACACAATAGTAATGGCATAACATCACCAAACGAAAGCGCGCCTCAAGTCAACAAGTGTATTTCGTCAAGCAACTTCACTAATCAAATTAGGATTCACAGTCGAAAGGGACCGCATCTCTGCAGTGTTTGTGGAAAAGAATTTCTGTTCAGGTCAACCCTCATTACGCATATCAGAATTCACACGGGAGAGCGGCCACACAGTTGCAACGTGTGTGGAAAGGACTTTATCACCAGATCCTGCCTGAATAAGCACATGTGGTGTCATACAAAAGACCGGCCACACAATTGCAGCATTTGTGGAAAGGGTTTTGTCGCTGGCTACAAACTAACAGAGCATATGCGGATTCACACGGGAGAACGGCTGCACAGTTGCAGAGTGTGTGGAAAAGACTTTGTCAGCAAAGTTCATCTGAAGGTGCACATGGGATTTTACACAGGCGAGCGGCCTCACAGTTGCAGTGTGTGCGGAAAGGGATGTGTCACCAGTTCCCATCTCACTGCGCATATGTTGGTTCACACGGGAGAGCGGCCACACAGTTGCAGCGTTTGTGGAAAGAACTTTTTCACCAAACAAACAGTCAATGTGCACATGAGGATTTATACAGGAGAGCGGCCATATTGTTGCGGTGTGTGTGGAAAAGCATATCGAACAAGCTCTGATCTCAATAAACATATGAGAAGACACAATGGAGAGCGGCAGCACAGATGCACCATGTATAAAAAATATTCATAACTAAAGCAAATCTGAAGAAACGAAGTGGCACGCCAAGGGAAAAAAAACTTACCAATGTTCCAAGTGCAGCGCGAAGTTCAGCCATAAAGGATCTCTGGATAGACATATACGGGGCCACAAGAACGAGCGCAGATATGAGCGTCTAGTCTGCAAGAAGACATTTGAGATTTCCTTATTAAACGCTCATAACAAAATGTTTCATCATAGTGAACAGAATAAGTAACGCAAGCTTTGCCCAGTTTAATTAAAATTTTTAATCACAAAAGATTCATGCACAGGGCTTGGCGTGCATACGTTTATGAAGGTCCTGCAATTTGTCGATCCTGTTGTATTATTGGTATCCTGACACAGGATCCCACGGACAATGGTTTCTACGGACATTCGTTCAATGGTGCCTTCATTATTTTGACTGTTCGTACATTCGAACCTACGTTATTTGGGCAAGCGGGTACCCGGATATTGGTTCCTACATTATAATGACACCCATGAAATTGCTTTCTACAACTTGTTGCAAAACTTCACAACATAGTTTACGTCGATCAAATGCTATCACTTTAAATAAGCCGACAATTCAATTTACATAACTTGTTAACAGTTAGCTGTTTCAAAATGAATAAACATGTATCATAATGCGATGGATTGAAGAATTCACACACTGTCAGTTAGTTTATTTGTCAACTAATTTATTACAATCACATTGTTCTATAGCATAGTGCGATGGAATAAAGACGCACACAAGTGTCGTGTTCTTATAAAACTGGGCATAATGCATGGGCGTAAGGTGCCGTCACAGATAAGCCTGTGCAGTCCGCACAGGCTTATCCGCGACGACACTTTCCGCCTAAACTGGATTTTCGCTAAGAAGAGACATCATTTTAACGAAAAATTCCATAAAAGCGGAAATCGTCGTCCCTGATAAGCCTGTGCGGACTGCACAGGCTAATCGCGGATGACAATTTACGCACAATCATTATGCCCAGTTTTCTCAAAACACGACACACATCTCCATGAACTGTTCATTGATATTTATTCTAGGACGTAACACAATTTTTTTAGTCCACACAATATTCTTATCAACAAGATACATACGAGACTATCACGAGCCCCGTGACTACAGAACAGAATATATCTGTTATTTCACACGAGTATACACATATACAATAAGGATAATATAACAAAGCAAGATAAATTATAAATTTCGGGTAATATTAGCAATAGGGATTTTCAAAAACATAATTAATGGAATATGGAGAGGGGGTGGGGGTACCATAGTCGGGACGTAGTAGTTCTTATAGATCGAGGGGTGAACGGAAGACTGTTGTAACTCATATTAAATAAAGAAGGAGATACTGCAGTTTTCCGTTCAGCCCTCGAGATTATGATTAAATAATAATGGTAACTCTTAAACTAATTGTGATGGAAATAATAGTATTAATTTTAATAATGGTAGTACTACTGATAATAATTTATTCGGTTATGTGACAATGAAGTTCACACACAATGTGACAAAAACAAAAATATACGATAATTAGTGGTTTGTGGCCGAATATATAGTGTAGGAATGACAAGAAACATGAATCCGATGTCTCCGGCTGTCTGAGCTGTACTGCCTAGCTGAACTGAATCAATGTGATTGTAATGAATTAGTTGAATAACAAACTAACTGACAGTTTTTCGATTCTTCAACTTTAATATAGCAAACGTTGATAACAATAAATATTTATAGTAGTAGCCTTTTCCTTCATCAGACTTGGAATTGAGTAGGAGGAATCAAAGATTTCACCGGGTTGTGATACCTAATTTGTAGTAAGCGTCAACCTTATTCGGAATCACGCACACGTCTCATCCTGGACAGTCATCCAGCATCTTATTATAGAAACCAATGTCCGGGGTGTTTATATATTGTAGGAACCAATGTCCGGGCGGGCTGTCAAAATTACGTAGGAACGAATGTCCGGGTTCTCAAAATAACGTCATAATAAATGCTACGGTTATCGAAACAACGTTTGAGCGAATGTCTTTCTGTGTAAAAATATGCGTAGAAATAACTGTAAGTGGAAACGAATGTCCGAGATTTTGTATTATCATTTGTGCAAATTATTTAATTGACTTTACATTGCTTGAACAAACATAATCTTGAGCTGCCATGTTAATTTCATAGGACGTTACCCATGCGAAATGAGATGATGGGAGGTCTTTAAGCAGTGCTAGGGATTTCAGTTAGGGATGGGAACACATATTCGAAAATCGACCGAATATTCGAATCTAAAATTCCGATTCGAACATTTGCTTTCTATGCAAAGACACATCCAAAGAATGTAAAAGTGTATATAAAGTCACATTTTTGGTTTACTGCAGACGACTGTCGTATATCAGTCAGAGTTTTGATGACAGATGTCATCAATTAACAACAGTATAATTGCCATACTGAAGGATATTTGGGGAGGGGTAATGTCTGAAGTGGTTTTGTCTGTCAGTTTGCAAGAGTTCTGATACACCTTCTTAATCTTATGTTATTCTAAGTTATGTGTTTCACAAATAAGACATCGGAGGCAAGCGCATTTCGTTACCTTCATATGGACAATCATTTTAATTGCTATATCCATATTTTAAATCTATGATCATCTTATCAGAATTAAGTAACTCAAATGTTAACTATTTTTTTTTTTTGCTGTAAGTTTAAATTTATTTAGGCTCGAAAGCATTCATTTCAAACCAGCTATTTGGTGAGGATACATCTGAAATTTAGACTCTAACTACAATTAAAATAAATCAAGTCATATTGCCACTCTTGATTCATTAAGTACTAGGACATGCATATTTGAAAATTTTGTATCAAAATGTTGTTGCTTCGTTTTCTTCGTGTAAATAACAATAACTCGTGCACAATGTTGTTTTCATTTTTAGAGTACAAAGTAGTAATATTATTTACAGCATTACGGTTTCGTCCAGAAAATATCGCTCTATTTAAATTGAGTATTAAAAAATGTATATCCAAGCATCAGAGATTCTAAAAATGCTTAACATTGTACAAAAATGGACGACCTTGTCAATGTTTAGGATGATTAACTGTCAGCACTTATCAACAAACATGCTCAGTTACGTACAAAGACCATTCTCCCACGACGTCTTGTCCGTGGCTTAAACGAACTACATGACACTGAACACTTGAAGCGTTAGCTTGAACGATAATGGCGTGCAACCAAACTAAATGTTAACCAAATACTACACATAAAACAATGTGCAAACACAAAATTTAAATATTCTTGATAAGACAGCTCATAGAAAAGCCAAAGCTTATCGTTATCAAACTGTACATATTAACTGCGAACATTCAATTCCAGAGCTCATGAAATACAGCATGCCACAATAGTCGGTAATAGGGCCCAAATACTACATCATGTTAACCAAACCAGGTGCAAACCGTAGAAACAATGGATTAAATCATTATTTTTATGCTGATGCCACCCACTTAAACATATAATTCGAACCGCTCACACAATTTCACATACTGACATTATACTGCACGTTGAAGCACGCCTCAAGGATATTATTGTTTGGATTCAACTGATTATTCTGAAACTAAATGATAAAGAACTCAAACTGTTTATAGCCAGTCGCAATGAAGTTTTTATATAAGTCATAACAATACAAATGAGAGAAACCAAGATAAAACCAGCATCATGTGTTAGAAATCTAGAGGCATTTCTAGAATCCAAAAAAATGGACATTTAAAACACTTGCATTATGTGTGTATGTATTGTTACGTCCAGTTACGAACAATAGGTCATATCAAATAAAATCTTTCCATAGTTGCAACCACAACTCTTGTCAATTCCCCTATGACGTCCATACTGGACTACTGTAACTTCATGCTATGTGGTTTACTTAACACAACTCTGAACAAAATACAAATGGTCCAACATACAACAGCACGTATCATATTACCAGGATTTATCGCTTCAATCACATCGCACAAGTGTTAAAAGAGCTTCACTTGCTCTGGGCGAAATTCCTTTAACATATTGACACATACACCTATAAATTATTGAACGACAAATAGCCATGTTACACTAAAATCATGTTCAAGGTGTTTAGACCACAGGGTGATTTAAGATCCAAACATGACTGTCTGACTCTTGTGGTACCAAGATCCCGTACAGTTACACACGGTGACCGAAGCTAACAAATGTGGCTCCAAAGCTTTGCAATACGCTCCAATTGGGAATCAGGAATTCTAGCACTCATGATTCTTTCGATCTATGATAACACTTTTGTTGCTAAAACTATATGGTGGCTGATGTGAATTTTAAGCTTAAATAAGCACTGCAACTGTATTGCTATTGTTTATTCTTCTTGTTGTGACAGTGTGATGTGTGTGTATTTGTTTTGACATTGTGGTCAAGGATAACCCGTAAACGTGAACGTACACGCACTTATTTCAAATGGGATCCTTTGAGTTTGCAGAAGTGACGGCAGGAGAAAGATACAATTAATACGGGTACAACACCCTAGCCCTTTAAGGAGAGACTCCTTTGTTATCTTAAGAGCTCGGTGTGTATCACTGATACATGCGATACACCCGATATTTCCATGGATTTCATACAAATACATCTCAAGTTCGGTGGGGTACGCTTTTCTGAGTTCCAGAGCCCCGACCGGGAAATGCACCGACGCACTCGGGACAGGTAATGCAGTGTTTTACCATTAGACCACCACGCCACCCAGACAGTGCTATATTAAACATGACTTAACGATCTTAATTTAAACGATCTTAATTAGTGTTGCATTATTTTTTTATCACATGCTATACCTTGTTTTCAATGTAATACAGACATTACGTATTTTTTTATAGAACACACGTGTAATACAAAATTTTAAGCGTTTTCATTGGCTACAGAATCAATAACTAAACAATCGCATGGCTTTATTTTGGTGAAATGACGTCGTCAACATGAAATGACGTTACGATAGAAAACAACTTTTAGATCTATCAGCATTTGTTTGGTCAATTAAGATGTATTTCATTTAGTTTAAATGCATATGCTAAAAAGATCTGACACTCGCAATCGTGTTACATCGACCATCTCCCGATAGCTCCGGAAGAGTGGACTCGTGCATTTCAGTCTCCATCTTGTATTCATTTACCTTCCAAATGGTATCCGTCTTTTGTTATGAGGCTGTATACGACGCGGTTAAACTAGCGTTTAAATTCCTGCCGAAATTTTGATATAAAAATCACTGTAAACGTTCATTTTGTTTGCATGTTGACCTGTTATCCAAAAGATTTACTTTTGCAACACTATTTTGTCACGTTATTGTCCAATATTGAATAATAATTTACGGTGTTTACAAAACTGTCCAAACCGAAAGTGAGAATTGATTCATATTACATTTTGCGATATAAACACTAATATTTGTTGAGTTTGAGGAAGAGAATCGAAAAATAGCGTATTAATGCAATACAGACTATCATTGCCGAGTGTAGTTCTTGCTAAAAAGACCTGTGATGCCAGGGCAGGTACAAAAACTTACATTTTGTTTTTATCAAGTTAATAACTGGATAATTTATTATTAATGTATGAATTTGGTGCCTTTAATTTGTAAATGCCATATTAAAATTATTTTTGTATTTTTTATATTTTTTTTTATGACTAGAATTCATAATTATTCTTATCTAATAGTATTTAATTATCATTATCATTTATTTAGATATACTAGAATTTGTTAAT